>JAZHYW010015157.1:0-18469 GCA_037355805.1 Ixodes ricinus
GATGGCTCGAGCACCATCACGTTCCCCTCGTGGCCTTGCTCGCGCCGCTGCCAGCTGGGCTCAGCTGGCTCAATAGCGTGGCCCAGCAAACTCATCTATGCGAGAATGTCAGGCTGATATAGGGACATGCGGTTCGGCGGTTGCGACGGGCTTTCGCAATAAATCTTAGCAAGAAGGAATCAATTGTTGATTGACGTGTCAATATTCTGTCAATGAAAAATTCTTCTACAGGAATGCACGCTCAGTAGACTCAGTCTTCCAAGACACCAGTGGAAGCGGACGTCTAGTAAACTGCTTCGCGATTTACGGTATTTACCTCGCCATTATAATGACGACTGAAAAGTGACGTAACGAAATATTGTGTTTCACGGGATCCGGAATGGTTGTTACATTATAGTTCCCAGAAAACAAGCGCCGTTGCAATATTTTCGGAAGTACCGACACACATTATGTTGTAAGTACAGCTTAGGAGGAATATGATGAAAAGCATCAGTATAAATAGGAAATCAAATTTTAGGAGTTTTACGTGCCAAACCAACGACGGGCATCTGGCACGCCCCAGCGGAGGACTGAGGATTAATTTGGACCACCTGGGGATCTTTTGACGTGCAACCAAAAGCTCGGTTACACGGCGCCTCCTCCGCAATAAGCCTCCGTCAGATTGCGGGCACCTCGGCCGGGATTCGAACCCGCCACATGGGGATCCGTAGGCCAGCGTTCTCGCCTCGGAGCCACCGAGGCGGCTACAGTATAAATAGGAAGACGTTTATTAGCCATGAAGACACTATGATTGAGCGGCGTTTAGTGACGGCAAGTGATGAGCGTTCGGGAATTTATAAGTTCACATGATTGCTAACTATAGACATGCGGACAATAAAGACCTATTTTGTCGGGAGATGGAGTTGCGGTGATGACCTGATATCGGACGACTCGTGGCAGACGTACAAGCAAGTTTCGTCTCAGCGAATGGTAAGCGTCAAGTGTCAAGCACAGCACGTCGCTACAGACGTTGTTGACGTTTCGAGCACTTACTGCTTTCGACAAAAGTGTTGGCACCTGGGCTAACTTTGCGGAAAGACTCGAAGTTTTCCTCGAGTCCAGCGCCATTATGAACAGTAACTGAAAACGATCCACTATTCAGTCGGTGGGTGCATGGCGAAACGTATCCGCATCTGTGGAGTCATGGTCGATGCGTACTCTAAGTGGTTGGAAGTTTACACGATGCTTGCCACGACGTACAAACGCGTCATTGACGTTCTACTCACTCGTTTCGCTACTCTTGCCCTACCGAAAATACTTTTCCCTGATAACGCGCCGAATCTCGTTTAAAAAAAATACACAAGTTTCTAAAAAAACAAAAAAAAAACGGCATCAGGCATTACATTAGTTAACCATACCATCCTGCAACTAACGGGCAAGTAGAACAGATGGTGTGCGAAACGAAGAAAGCCCTCTTGAAGCTTACGGAAGAAGCAGTTCAGTGAAGAATCGCCAAGTTCTTGTTCCGGCACCACATTACGGTCTCATCTTCCACGGGGAAAACAGCAACCAAAGCAATGTTCGCCGGACGAAGAGCCACACCCCTCGATCTCATGCCACTATGACCTACGAACGAAGATCGAGAGATTCCCAGATTGGGAGTAATGGCAGTTTATTCGATCGGACAGCTCGTCTACGTGAGGAATTTCAGCGGAAGTCCGGCCTTTCATGTAAAACTTGAGTAGAAAAGGCTCCATGTTGTTAGGCCAGATGGTGTCATCCCTCTGAAGACGTTGGGTATCAATGCCCTTGAGTGTAAATATAACGAAATCACAAAAATCTCTTTGTGTATTGTGTAACTGCCCTTGTATTTGGTAGTAGAATCTATGGTGGTGATTTGGACCTTTCACACCAGGCTCTTTTTTATTTTTCGCCTCATACTCTTTTGCGGTTTCAGTAGGCTTCAAGAATACTCTTGGAACGGGGACGCTTCACCTCAACAAGGCCATTTGTTCCAAGCCGTCCATCAGGGGATGCTGCTAGAAATCCGTCCTTTATATTAATGAATAAGCCGCACTTCTGCACAGCGCAGTTTTTCTGTTCCACGTACAGTTGTAAAGCATCATCCTCAATGATTCTACCATATTCTGTTGCGGGTGAAGAAAAGTCTTTGGGTACACGATACTTGAAACAAGTCTGGCACTGTACGTTGTGGTTCGACACCCACTAATGTCGTCATCCTTATAGAGCCTCATCAATTAATCATTACCTCGTCACCTCATATTGCTCTTCGTCAACAGTAAGTACAATAGGCTACCGCCATATTACAATCCAAGAATTGAAAAAAATTAAGTCGTGCAGTCCTTCATTATGTTTATTTTTTATATAATATTACTACGTTACATTACCTCGAGACGATCGACGTCCGTCGTCGATCTGCAAATATACCTGTATATAAATTAGACGCACAATCACAAAAAACACAGCGTGCCGCCTCTTTTCTTTGGATCGTCTTTTTGAAATCAGCGCAAGCTCGCGTGTTCTCTCTTCTGAGATAGTTAGAACGGTCGCACATAAAACCCGCGTTTCTCCTACCCGACCGCTTCCTTCTCTCATTATGTGTAGTTGGTTATAACTAAATAAGCTATAATAATGGTGTATTATTCATATTTAGTTTCAGTTTCAGTCACGGGAAAGGCGGTTCGTGGGCACTAGTGCCACTAGCGGGAACAATGAGGAAGAGGCAGGTGTCAAAAGGTAGTGGCTTGTGGAACCCACGGGGCTTACGTCATGGCCCCTTCAGGTATTACAAGCTCCTTAAACAAGGGCATGAATAGTGTCATTAAATAAGCTACACTTCAGAGTAACGACACTCGGCCATATCGTGGCGTAAAATCATGGTTGCCAGTGATCTGAAGCTTTATCTAAAATCACAGGAAACTCTTTTCTGTCCTCCACAAATGTTTAAACAGTCCGCGACAGAGCAAAGCAATATTGCATCAGCTTCCTAACACCGGATAAAATGCTGAGGAAGTCGCACTTTTGAATCACGACGATCGGCAGTTGCGTTTGCTCTGCACTAGACCCGAAATGGCGGCTCCCACAACAATGTTGGGGAACGGAGTGCCGATACTCCAAGCGCAGCTCACTTAGTGGCTCTAGGCGTGAAGTGAACTCGGGTGTATTCTTTTCCTTTTCGTCTTTATTGTTTATTGATTTCAATCATTTCGAATAATCAACACAATATATCACACTACGCTTGTGTAATTATTTATCTTAGATTTATTAACCTGACCCAGTACTTAAACCATTTATTTGTCGATAGTAAATCTTCCAATATATTTTCTAAATGTGAAGGCAAAAATACACGGACACTGATGATGATACAAACGCCAACGCCGCCCTCGAAAATTTCTTGAACTTTAGAAATCAGCAGTTTGTCTGCCATCCGGCAGGTAGCGCAATAAAACACCCAAACAGTTTTTAATTGTTTTTAAAACTAACTAAGCTCTACACCTATCAAGAAACCAAAGCAAGATCATTGTGAAAGTCTAATACATCGCAATGTTTATCTATTCCATACAATAAATATTATTAGATGCCGGTAAATCTGCTTCATGTCCATAAAAGCACATCTAAAGAACCGGCAATCATGTTTGTGTCCATCCTCAAACAAAAATTAGAGATGTTTACTGAAAACAAAAGCCGCTATTTTGTAAATCAGATATTAACCCTTCTTTATGACAACATGATTACCCATCGAATAGTATAAATATAGACAAATGTGATTTTTTGCGTCTAAGAAGGATGCAATTTTGCCTGAACTTTATGAATTTTTTTAGAGAAACCAAATGCGAAATTGCGAAAAAGGGCTTCGCTATGCAAATCAGCACATATTTAATTGTCTCTGCATAAGAGGTTGATCAATTGTGTTGACAACCCATACCGGTGCATTCGTACTACCAAACGATGTTAGTCTGATTTTACCATTTTCATTGGTTTTTACGCGAGTCTTACAGCAAAAGTTATACGTCAATCCTAATTAAATTTAACACACGTTTGTAGGTTTTATATATCAATAGCTATAAGAAGTTTCAGAAACAAATATGCCACAGTTGTCCAGAAACTAGCTCGTGAATATGCTTCCGTAAAGCCAATTTTCCAAGAGGTCAATTTCCGAAACTAAAAAGAAAATGAATAAAAGGGCCACGCTGTGCAAAGAAAACACTCTTTATCTACAAACCATGAAATTTTGGAGCAAATTTCTCTAACGGTAAACTCTCCCCATTTGTACTACCAAACCATGTATGACCAAAAACACCAATATTCGCAGATCCTCCCCGATCTCGCTTTTTGCTTCAGAAATATATATCCTATATCCAAATGAGGCCCATTGCCTATTCTATAAGGTGACATGAGTTAAATATTTTTAGGTAGTGACTAAGCGTCAGAATCGCGCTGCCAACAAGGGCACATATTGTCATTTTTCATGGCCGCCGTGGGACCGCAGCCTTAAAGCCTTCTTTCAGCTGCTCTCCCGTTCTAAAATGCGTCCCACCAAGGTGTTTCTTTAATTCAGGGAAGAAATGGTAGTTAGTCACTTGGGGCTACGTCTGGGCTGTAGGGCAGGTGTGTGGCAGTATCCCATTCAAAGTTTTTGATGAGATCGTTCGTTACGCGGGCGATGTGCGGACGAGCGTTGTCCTGATGGAAACGCACTCCCTTTGTGAGCATGCCTCTCCTCTTGTTTTGAATCACGAGGCAAAGGTTCTTCAACGTTTCACAGTAGCGGTCCGCATTGATTGTTGTACCTGCTGGCATGAATTCGCAAAACAATAACCCCTTGCTGTCCCAAAAGACGCTCGCCATCCCTTTGCCGGCAGACAGTGTTTGTTTGAACGTCCGCGGCTACGGCGACTCGGGATGTTTCCACTGACGGGATTGTTGTTTTTGTTTCCGGTGTCGTGTAGTGGACCCACGTGCTGTACGCTCATACGCTTTTCTCCGTAGACTCTACACCGTTGGAAATAAAAGCCCACCGGCGCGGTGTTTTTTGCGCACAAAAAACAAATCACAGAGCGTAATTCGCACCTGGCGGGCTAAGCGTGTGGGAGCTCCTACTCTAATGGCTGCCAAGCCAGGCACCGAGCGTCGCAGACAGCCTCGTCAGGGCGGGGACTGGGAGAGAGGGGAACCAAGCTACACGCCTGTGTCGCCGGATCCCACGTAACAGCGTTCCTCGAAACCGCAGCTCCTTGGGAACCTTATTTTACGGACAACCCTCATATTTTACTCTGCAAAGGAAATATTCACACGTTTGCAAACTGATACAGTGGTGGTAATGCTCTTAAAAAGCGTTTGCCAGTGCAAATATTTAGTTCTATAATTTTCTCATAGTCCACGAAGAAGTATGCCCGTGCATCGACGAGACACCTGGAGCGCCAATCACAGAAATATATGAAAGAAATCTAGGGTATTGCTAAACAGAGATAACGCTTGCAAGGACTCACGATGGTCTACACTACGTGCAATCATAATACTGAGCACGTCGTTTACACATCTTGGGCCTAGCTTTAAAAACGAAATGACATATGTTATTCAATCGGAAACCATCATACCGATGAGCGATGGCAGCAGCTCAGACAGATACTGATTGAACGACCCCTTGAAGGCGCAAGTCCTTTCCGTTTACCCTTACAAAAAATTGTTACGCTTTTCTGTTGAAAAGCTGTTGAAAAAAGTCAATAGAGGATATATAATGTCAACAGCTTTTCTGTTTACTTTCTTTTGAATATTGGCCCACTTTTCTAATGAAAGTCAACAGACTTCCCATGATGCTTTTCTGTTGAAAAGCTGTTGAAAAAAGTCATGAGAGGATATAAAATGTCAATAGCTTTTCAACTGACTTTCTCTAGCTTTTTTGTTGACTTTCTTTTGAATATTGGCCCACTTTGTAATAAGAAAGTCAACAGACTTTCTGTCGCCTCCAAGATTCTTTTTCTGCTGCTTTTCAATTGAAATGCTACAGCTTTTCAACTGAAAAGCTACAGAAGATTAAAAAGAAAAAAAATCGTTACAGCTTAGCTATTTATTCAACAAAGTTTTGGAAGCTTACTATGGCTTTCCACTGTCCTCCAAAATGGCTGCAACAAAATTCCGTAAAAAAAAAAAGAAACGCGATTTTTTTTTTAGATTTTGGTAGTAAATGGCGTCCCTGTGGTATTTGAAGGCACTACTACTACATATACCCGAGAAATACACATTAGAAACGAACACAAACACAAACACCATGAAGCACTGAACACCTGAAACACAGTCCCATTGACTGCTCCAGAGCCTTATATAGCCTACATATTGAAGGAATTCATTTGGTCGGTGACCACCTCAACACTTATTAAGGTTCCAAGTATTTGATCTTCTCCTCGCGAGTCCGTCAAAGGGAAAACAGTATTTTGAAGGTCGTGGACGATATCTCTTACTAGAAAGCATTGGTACATCTAATAATAATTCGGGACAGTTGCTAAAACAACAGCCACAAATACGGCTCCTAGAAGAAATATTATCGCTTCTCTGCATAGCACCACTCAGGACGAAGCGAGTCAAGACAGTTTCTCCACTTTCAAATAGTGATTTTGCTTTTTTTTTACTAGTTGACTATTTCATATGGTCATTCAAGTCACTATAGTCACTTACAAAGTCAGAACGGCAGGACATGCTTTTCGAACGCCTGGCCTCCAGCCCACGCCCCATGCCTTCCGTCGTGCTTTGACTGCACGCGCGCGCTCGACGTGCCCGAACGCCGAAGCGTTTTCAAGGGTAGTAGGCTCGGGTTGGAAGCGGGACAACTGAAGCTGCTTCTCGTTCTCACCTTGTCAGAGACTATTGAAAAACTCAGCCGCTTTTGACATCTAGTTGAGGTGTACAATGTTAAAAAAATCAACAGAAAGTCTGTAGCTTTTCTATTGACACTGGCTATAGAGAGTCAACTGAAAATTTTCAACACGAAGTAAACAGAACGTCTGCAGTCATTCTGATGACACTGTCAACAGAAAGTCAGCAGAAAGAAATCAACATAAAGTCAATAGAAAGTCAACAGCTTTTCTTTTGACTCAGGTTGAAGAAAACCATCAGAAAAGTTTCAACACAAAGTCAACAAACTTTCTGTTGACCATGTCAACTGAAAGTCAGCAGAAAAAAATCAACATTCAGTCAATAGAAAGTCAACAGCTTTTCTTTTGACTCAGGCTGACGAAAATCATCAGAAAAGTTTCAACAGAAAGTCAACAAACTTTCTGTTGACCATGTCAACAGAAAGTCAACAGAAAAAAATCAACATGAAGTCAATAGAAAGTCAACAGCTTTTCTTTTGACTCAGGTTGACGAAACTCATCAGAAAAGTTTCAACACAAAGTCAACAAACTTTCTGTTGACCATGTCAACAGAAAGTCAAAGTCAAAAGAAAGTAATCACAGTCAACAGGAAGTCAACACGTTTTCAATAAAAAGTCAAAAATCATTTTTATAGGGGAGAGACCGACGTCGTTAGCCACAACATCGCTTTCGCCCAGGGCGGACGATGCTGCCTGACGTGAATGTGCCGACTCTGTTGGAGACGTTGATGGCACGCTTGAAGTTGTATTTGAAAAAAGCGTCAAGCGACAGCTTTGGCTATTGAACTAATTTTTGAGAGTCTATATACGTAAAGGAACTTTCACGACTCACGTGTTGAACGCAAGATTATAAACATCACCCCTGCAGCGATTAAAGAAGTAAACTAGGGACGCTTTGAAACCAAAAGTATTATGAGCATTCCAAAGTTGCTTCCACGGTGCATATGCTGCCGCCTTTTTTTTTTACGTTTTGGTTGATGTATTACTGAAACTAAAGGAGTACAGGCGAATAACCCCAAAACAAATAAAAAACAGGACGAAAAGAAAAAAGCTAAGCTGTTTGTTATTTTGTCGTCCTGTTTGCGGGGTTGTAGGGTTTGCAAAGTCAGAGTATTGCTATTTTGAAATTTTGTTTCGCTGCCCTGCCAGTGGCGTGGAGTCCTTGAGACTCAAAGAGCAGGGGAACTGTAGTCAAGCCGCCTGCATTTTCCGAGGCGAGGCCAGCGTGCTTCGAGGTCAGGATTTCGCGGCTTATGTGACGTCAGGAGCGGAGTCATTCGCACCTGCGAGCCTGAAGAAAAGCTTCGGTTACTAATAACACGGTCGAGTTTGGCGAGAGCTCTTCGGAGAGCCGGAGCCGGATTTGTATTTCTCACGCTCACGCAGTCCACGGACAGTGTTGTCATGTTTGTTTTGCTTTGGAATGTTTTGGGTCCGGCCCCTCGCCGTAGTGGGTTGTTGAACAGAAAGAGAAGCACATAAAACTTTTAATGCCTTCACAAAAAAAAAAAAAGGCAATGGAAAAGGGGAAGAGGAAAACCATGAAATTTCGGGGGTGTATCGACCCTTGACCAGCGCGCCCCGACGAGCTGCCACTTTGCGCATGCGCATCTTCGTGGCAACCGCGTCGTAACAGTTGCGTCGTCTTTACACGTACCGCACGTTGGCTTCCCAGTCGGTACCTTTTCGTTCTCGTGGTTTGGTCACGCTTCGAAACAACGATTTCGGGGCAGTGGTTAGCAGTTCAAAAACAAACAAATGTTGGGGGATGACGAGTGCAGACCAGCATTTATTTTCTCCAAAATCTCACACAAATGTGACAAAACACAAATCACACTATCGCGTTTGTCGAAGCTAGCTGCTTGGCAGATTTGCCGGAGTCGTGCCAGGCGACTCTGGTGATACCGCCGGAATGCTGCGATGAAATCGATATTCCAGAGCGACCGCTTTCTGACAGAAGGCCAGTCTGTTATCAAAATAGTAGGCTTTCACCACGCCTATCAAGATACTGACACCGAAGAGAGCAGACGGAGCCTAATTACGCAATGTACGCGTTTAAAATTGTAGCGCAATTCACAGAACCTTTACAAACGATGCAAAATTCAGTACCACTTTCATCGCGTACCGCTTCTATCGTTTACCTAGCCGAGACACTCCAGATGAAAATTTCTGGCCGGCAAATGGTTCAAATGTTTCACTGGGTCCACCGTTCTCGTACATTCGATGACGCTTGTTTCGATCGGAACGGCGGCCAATGCGAACGACTAGCACATAATAAAATATAGCACACACATTAGGTCATACTTAATTCTAATGAACTCTACCTTTGGCGCGTCATGGAGCTTCCCGCTTTTGCCGGCACCTCACCAACCACCACCGGCTGTTAGGCCTATGGGCCCGAGCTCGTTAGAGATAGGCCTAACGGCGGTAGCACATCCTCGGAGCAGTCCACGTCCACGCGCACAATCGCCCAGCCGAGCGCACGAACGTTGAAGATGCGCACCAGCACGGGAAAACGTGGACAGCAGACGACACGCGGTAAGAACGGCAGGTTCAGATCGCAGAAATGGGCGCCTCGAGCACCACACTGGCCCCAGCTGCCCCGAATTCCCGAATGGGGCGCTCGCGCGTGGGCTTCTGGGTAGTCACCGCCGTCGGGCAGCCAGGGCAGCGCTCTCCGCGCTCGTCGACGACGCGAATAGAGCATTCTTGGCGGCGACATGCAATGTTCGCGCTCGTCGCTACGAGTGCACAAAAATTGAGAAAGCTGCCACGCGCCACCGACTTGTACGCACCCGAACTCGAGTAAACCAAGAAAACACAACCTAGGTATCCATCCGTGGATCGCGCCGTGTTTGTTTACTTTTTTCTGCTGTGGCCTGGAGTCGAGCAGAAATCTGGCACCGCCAGGTACGGACGCAGGTATTTCCAGAGAGGGGGAAGGGGGGGGGGGGGGGTTAGCGTATCAGATGTTTTAGAAACCCTTTCACCCCCCCCCCCTTTTTTTGTTTCCCCGCCCCGAAATTTTTACACATGCACAAATCAAGAGGGGTCAGAACATCCGGACGGACCCCCCCCCCCCCCTTAATCCGCTACTGGGCCCCGCCAACGGCTCGCTTATCCTTTTGAGATTACGTGAAAGCTTTTTCGAGAGGCCGTTGGCTGTGTTTTTGTGAAAACCCAGGAAGATGCAGACGCGCGTTTTTCGGCCCTGTTCAGAGGGCGAATCCATTTCACGAAACTCATTTCGCGAGTCAAGATGCGCCAGAAAAATGCATCGTGTGAAAGGGCCTTAAAACAACACACAATGGTTGCACTACACTCGCGTCTGCCCGAAAAGAACTGGATTGTCTTCTGCTTCCCCATAGTACCCTCGACTTTTCGGTATTCGCCAGATTGAGCGAAAAGTTCGTATTTTGAGATCGGTTTTTCACTGGTGTAAATTTGGTGTTCGCCGGCTTCGGTATTTCGGACAAAAACCAGCCCCAAAACGCTTTGGACCCATTATAACGACCTCTCCCACGACGGGAAACTCGTTGGTGCCAGAGCCGGGACTAGGCGGGACGGGGGAAACGTCGGCTGCGTCAATGGCGGCCGATCTCCCGCAGACGGGTGGACGGATGGGAGTATTTTCAACTCTCATTTCGTCTTGCGGAGTGTTGTCATACAAGAACTCCAGTTTAAAATGGGAGTACAATCAGGTGATGTCGCTTTTATACCCCGTCCCTTAGCGACCAGAGTAAAGTGGTGGTTTCTAGTTTGTATACTCCCATGTGCGGGAGTGGATGCTTTAGGCTTGGGAGTTTAATCGGCATCTCATTCTTTAAAACTCCCATCCGGGCTACTTCTCGTTTACAGTGTGTGCTACAGGAAGCTAAGACGCCAAAGGCTTACTGGGACGAGGGTCGGATTAACATCAAACGAGACCATTTACACCAATGAACACTTCTGTCCACAGCTGAAGGGGCTCCTTCGGTCAAATTACCAGCAAAAACAGGGAGGGGTGAAAGTTTGTCTGCTAGAAACGGCCAGATCTTTGCGCGGAAAGCAGTTGGCACTCCGACTTTAAAGATCACGACGTGTGACGACCTTTCCGAAAGTATTTAAGTTGGATACAAAGAAGTTGTAGCATTGAAAAATGAGAGTCGCAAATTTTTAGATCCTGCTGACCTTCGAAAGTTATCAGAAATAAACGATTTTACATTTTTACATCTAAACGTCCGCTCAATGAGTAATAAAACATACGACCTCGAAATGTTGCTACATAGTAAATGTATAAGATTTGATGTAATAATGTTTACTGCAACTTGGTAAAACGATAACTCGAGTCATTTTATTATTCCTAATTATAACAACTTTGTGCTAAATCGATCATATAGAGTGGCGGTACAAACAGTATCATCTTTAAAAACCAAACTTTTAACTCGATTTACTATATCAACCGAGGACTACGAAGTACTAAATTTATGTGACGATTGTTATATTTTCTGTTCTATGTCAGCTTTCTGGTGGAGATTTCGCCAACTTTCGTGTGTTTCTGGAGCTATTTCTTGATTTCTTATGTCAACAAATATACATTGCTTATGAGTAGAGACTTTAATAGACTTATTCACTGTATCTGCCTCGCAAACTGAATTTATCTCTATTCTTGAACCAAATGGTTGTAACAATTTAATCGGATGTCCGACACGTGTCACAAGTAACTCGTCTACTCTCATTGACCTCTTAATAAATAATAATGATGAACATGGGTATTCTGGCGTAATAATAAGTGATGTCAGCGACCATTTTCCCATTTTTTCGTTTATTAGAAAATCTAGTACTAAGACATCAATACCATTACAGGAACCAATATTTGCTCAATAAATGAATGTCCAAAGATTAGAATTGTTTCATAATGCCATAGGTAATATTGACTGGAGCTTATACATGAAGGGAACAGCAGATGAAGCTTATAACATTTTCTTTTCTTCTTTAACTAGGGTTTATTAAAATTGTTTTCCGTCATAAACAAATAAGGAAAAGCAATAAGTCGAGAAAGCCATGGGTCACACCTGAACTAGTTCATAAATAAACATAAAAATAGGATTTAAAAAAATATTAAAAACAAAGATCCAAGTCAACTATGTGCTTATAAATCTTTCTGTAACAAACTAAATTCCGAACTGAAAGATGCCAAACGGAATTACTATAACAGTCTCTTCAACGACGCCATAAGACAAAAGATAAATATTTTATGGAAACGCATACATTTTTTTAAACCATTTGAAAAACGTTTTGGTTATGATGTTGAACTAGAGGGAAGCAACTCTTGCAGCTTACAACCACTTTTAATAATTACTTCGTAAATTTGGTGCAACCAGTAAATTATACCATAGATACGTCGGTAACATCGCGATACGTTCTTAATGAATCTATGTTCATTTTTCCTACAACAGTAAGTGAAGTGATTAGCACGTTCCTTCATCTTAAAAATAGCCGATATAAAATAGACATAAATGGATTGCAAATTATACCCATCAAGTATGTCATTAATATAATTGTTCCTCCGCTCACGTACATTTTTAACCTCGTTTTTACGACCTGTGTCTTTCAAAAGAAATCCAAAAGGCAAAAGTAACGGTGGTGCACAAAGGTGTGACAAAAGCAACCTCACTTACTATAGGCCAATATCAATTTTTCCGGTACTGTCCAAGGGTCTTGAGAAAATAATTCATTCATGAATAACCAACTTTCTTAAGAAACATAATATTCTATCTAACTCACAATTTTTCGTAAACAGGGGTCAACAGAAACCGCACTGTTAACACAAGAATAACTGATTGTTGAGGCATTTGAAACAAGACAAACTCGTGCTTGGAATATTTATTGACCTCACTAAGCCGTTTGACCACACACACCATACCATACAAAACCTTCAACTTCATGCTTATGGTGTGAAAGGAAGTGCAGTATTGTTAATCCAATCTTACTTGCAGCATAGCTGTCAATGTGTTTGTATAAACTCTTCGTTTTCTCCACTAGATACTATTAAAACAAGTGTGCCCCACGGCAGCCTGTTAGGCCCTCTTCTCTTCATTACTTTACATAATGATGTTTTTAACATATAGAGATCAATAAAAATAATAGCCTATGCTAGTTATATGACTTTTATTAATACTGGTTCTTACCCGACTGATATGGTTTCAGATGCAAAGAGCTCTGTTAGAAATTTTCAAAGATACGTGGACGCAAATTATCTGCAAGTAACCGCTAATAAAACTAAAGCGATTCTCTTTAGACCCAGAAATAAATTAATTTGTAGGCGAACATATCTTCATCTAGACAACCATAAAATAGAAGTTCTTAGTGAAATGAAATCATTGGGCGTTTATTTTACCGAACACCTCACATGGGACATTCATATTAATCACATCCGTGCAAAGATAAAAACAATAAATGTCCTGATAAATAAACATAAATATAGCCTACCATGCAATATTAGAAAAAATGTTATGCAATGCTCTTGTCGTTCCTCACGTAGCATGTTTTCATCTCATATGGGATACGACTACAAAACATAACAAACTTAACCTCCTTCGTGGTCAGAAAAATCAATTAGAATATTCGCAAAGCTCACATGGAATGAGAGCACTGCTAATTATTTTCAGCAGTTAAACATCCTAAATAAATCTTTCCTTTACAAAATCAAACTCACGTGCCTTTACAGATCTGCGCTACTCGCAAAAAACACCTTCATAATTGAATTTGTTGAACTAAACAAGCATCTCACGTGCCATAATACACGACATGGAGAACCACGGTTTGTGCTGACATCTCGTACACCATATGGGCATCAATCAACAATACACAATCTACCCCACTTACTAAACGAATTGATTCAATATCACGTCATACCTGAAGATGTCACCAAGTCCCACATAATATACCTGTTTATGACGTTCACTGCCACTCACTAACCGGTTTTTAGCCCACACGTTTTGGTTGACCACTGCTTCATTTTTATTTTATGTGTGTAGTTTTTGTATCTGTTGTTTGATTTTGTTTCTAAATGAGTGATTTATGAAAGATGTCTTCACTGCTCTCTTTGCCGTTCGTATCGCGGCAGGGACCTCGTCAAGTTGCTGAATGCAGCTTTCTGTCCTTGCCCCTCCGCTCCCTGGGGAGGAAACTAAGAAGTATTATTATGATTATAGTATACATATGAGAGGTTATTAAAAGCTGATAAGTTTCTTATAACTTCTTATATAATATTATATTGTTCTTGTATGTTATCCTAAGGCTCTTCTATGCTATAATGTGATATTATCTTAGCACATCTGTTTATTGGACCAAGACATTTCTTATACCTATAATATTTTTCACTAGGGAAGCAACTTCCTCGCCACATATATCCTTTCTCGCCTATTAAACGCATATAGGTTCTGAACGTATCGTTGTGCTCTTCAACAACTCGTGCCGCCCTGGTTGACTCTGGGGCAAAGTGTCGGTGTAAGGATCCCCAGATGGCGGGTTTGAATTCCGGCCGAGGTGCTCGCAATCGCTAGCCGCCTATTCCGGAGAAAGCGGCGTGTAATCGAGGATTTGGTCACACATGGATGATCCCTATATGATGAAAATTAATCCTCAGTCTTTCGCTGGGGCGTGACAGATGCCCTTCGTCGGTTTGGTTCTTAAAACCTTCCAAAAACTGACTTCAACAACAAACTCTATGGGTCCTGAGACTGGGAAGATTGAGATACTGAATGGTTCCATCTTCTTCCTGTCGTTTAACACCTGAGACCGTGGTGCAGAAAAGGAGAATTTTTAGTTAAAGAAACAGACACACAGAAGGCAACGTCTCATTAGCTACCACCAGCTCTCCGGCGCACACACAGTCTCTCCGCCTTCTTCACGGCTACTGCTCTGCTATTTATAATGGTCCTGTCCTCGGTCTTTATTACGAAGCGAAATAACTTGTCGGGTGTTTATGACATTCGCGCAGTCACCCTCCGCAGCGGAGGATACAAGAGGCAAGCATACCTCTGCTTAGAGACATACACATCGTCGACGTCTTAAGGGTTTGGCCACGGTAAGACGGAACACGCGATCACCGAATATTCTTTAAAATAAACGCATAACGCATTATGAGAATGCTTACACCCCTATGCTTAATTCACACTGGCGATTACACCGCAATATGCTTAATTTATATTATTACATGGCGAAATTTTAATTTTTATAAAATTTTCACGTTTACTATTTATCCAAACGTGGGTGTATCTACTAGATATTTAATCTAAACATGCATTTTCTTTCAAGAAAATGAATATTGAAGTTTACGCGTACACTTCCGAATCACTTGCTGCCGATCTTCTTGCAACAACCAGCAGGGGCACTCGGGACGTCAAATGTGCACGAGGCAAAGGATGCTCCCTAATTCATGACGGTGTATGTTGTAGTGATAGTTATCTCAATAAATTTAAGCAGCGCGCCCAAAAACAGGGCTGAGGAAACCGCCATAAATGAAGAAGCCGACCTAAATCTAAGTTTTGAAAGTTGTTTCCTGTTCGCGCCGTTTTTTCGTTTTTTTTATCATTAAATGTTTAGTTGATGTTTAGCGCTCGTCCTGCGTGGTTCTCTCTTTGTTCCTGTCCTCTTAAGTGCTGCTTCAAATTTATTAAGTCATGAACCAACTTGCCTGCTTTGCTGCCTTAATGATATATATATATATATATATATATATATATATATATATATATATATATATATATATATATATATATATATATATATATATATATATATATATATATATATATATGGGTGGTTTCATCTCAATCGTGCACTCAAAAAAGTCGAATTTTTAATTTCGCTGAAAAAAATATATGTTATGGCGTCGTCTCTAAAAACGCAGTAGCCACACACGGCAAGTCCGTCGGATTTTTTGTTCTCGACTTACGAATTTTAAAAGAGGCCGCGGCGGAAAGCAGTGTTTTTCACATCCGTCGTGGGTCGGATATTTCGCTCGATCTCCCGTCGTGGATTTTCAGTCCACATTATATTAACTTTTTCAAGCACTCTGTAGGCACAGGTAAAAGGCTCTAATATTATGAAATAATTTTAGGCGTTTTGCTTTTTCTTCTGTAAAAATGTCAAAAACGCCCCCTCGGTCAATTGTTGACGAACTTTGAGAATTAAATACTGGCGATCTACTTGGGTTACATCAATATATTTTCTGTATATGGAGAGCCCAAAACACGCTCTTTATAGATATTATAAAATTAATTACTTGTATTAAATAGCCTTTGCGGGACGTTTACGTTAATGTTATGCGAAAAACAAAAAATTACCAATTTTAAGATCGATGTTTTCAAAAAAACGTATTTTTTGATTTTTTATTTTTTGTTAAAATGTAGATATGATAGTTGTCTACTCGAAAATCAAGTCGAGAAAGTGTATATTTTGTTTGTTTGTTTTATATTTAAGCATCAATATCGTACAACAACGTGTTTTTACGGCTTGAAACGGACTTGCGAATTGCGCGTCTTCACAAACTTGGAAATATTTTTGACTTTTTTCAACGCACCCACATAAAAATGAAATACAGTAGTTCCACCCTGTTATATTTACTGATTCATTTAAATTGTATTATAGGCGGCAAGCTACATTGGAGGAGTTCAAAGAAAAAGCAACACTTCTTAACAAACCAGCAGGCGTCGTAAATTTTAATGTATAGAAATCGACAGACGTCCTATTGATTCGGGGCCTTCATTGGCCTATATGAACGTCCCGCCCTTTCGGAAGAAGCACACGACCACGACCTTTCGCGCTCGTTGTGTTAGATAAGAGGGCCCGTGACAGTAAAGCGAGCAGCGCACCCTGTGTCACGAGGGTGGGAAATGGTACGAATGTGTCGTTGACGCGGCGAGACAGTGACGGCCACCCAGGAGGAGTCAGTCAGTCAGAGTATTGCAGAAGGGAAAGCAAAGTAACTGTTGCCCGGGAGGATGAGAACACCATGCGCCTCACAATATCGACGGTCAACAACAGTTCTGCCTGCCAAAACAACGCCGCGTGCGAGGGACGAAAATCGCACATGCACACGAAGATGGGCCGGTTTCGTTAGGGATGTGGGAAAATTTTGAAACCAGCCATCCGTGCACACGTGAAACGATACCGCGTATTCGCACAAGCTTCGAACGCCCTATCCTAGAAATGGCCGTGCTCTGCAAAGTGGTTGTCCTCTGCTTGTCCTCCGTGTTTTATTATTTTAATTTTATGTACTCTATCTCCCTCTGCGGAAATCCGATAGCACCAAAGGGTTATCTCTTTTGGAAACAGCAAAACCCGGAGACGAGCATAAAAAACGAGCGTGTTGGTAAATATACTTGTGTCTATTCTGCCAGGAGACTAGTTGGGTCGAAGTCAGCCTCCTTGTCAACTATAACCGTTTGTGAAGTGTGGTCTTCGCCCGAAATGAAAAGTTAGCACCGGCTGACGTGTTCTTTTGAAAAAGGGAAGGGAAACAGAACGTCTGATTAACTGCATGCAGTAACTACCTCGAAAGCTCCTCTCCCGATATGAAGCTCGAGTCATGTTACGTCTCGGTTACCTTCTCGCGCACCGCTGCTCGAAACTATTCTTCACTTTGTTCCGCACAGCCAGGACGGATGTGCGGAACAGAGTGAAGAATAGATTCGAGCATCATCTGGACGCCATCATCCTGCCAGGCTTCAGTGTCATGGGACTGGACTCGGCGTCGGTCAGTTAAGACTTTTTTTAAATTTTATTTCGTGTGTGTTTCTTCGCCCCGCTGAACTTTGTTTCTCTGGTGCGGTTCTGCTGAACTTTTTTTTTTATGTTTCGTTACTAACTGTTTGTTAGCATTGTTTACTTGTTGGGTTTATTTCTTCATGGCGTAGCGGCCTGACAGTGCTGTAGAGAGCGTGTTCGCACGCATTTGGTTGTGTCCCATTTAGGGAATGCCCGGAGGAGTTGGTTTTTGGTCTGGCCGTGTGCGGCTGAGTTTTTCTGTCTTAATTAACTTTTTTTCCTTTACGTGTCGTTGACTTCTTTGTCTGACTAGGCGTGGACCTATCGCCTTGCCACGGCATCGAACCTAAATCTTTTTATTTTTTTACCGCCAATTTTCGTTAAGATCGGAGTTGGGTAATTTTATTCTTATTTATTTCTTGCTATTCCCTACCCTTCTCCGTGACAATCCCTCCGTGTGTTTCGGATCGTTTCTGTGTCATCACTTTTGTGTGTTACGGAAGTGAGAAAGGATATTCCCTGGTGATCTGTGCGATGTGCGGTGAACAAACCCCTAGCGTTTGGTTTCGGAAAGAATTGTATATAATAGATCAATGACGTGGTGACTTTTCATGTCTTGAGCTAATATGACAGCTAATAGCTAGTCATGCTGGTTTACAGTGAAAGTTTTATCAATCGAAAAAATACAACGTCTGTGCCTCTTCGATATTGAAGGTCTACTAGGCCTGCTGATTTGATTAGACATGTTTCTCGTGGTTTCCGCTCTTTTCAAAACATAAATAACTATTCCAGCCACCACGAAATGCGCTTATAATTGATTAGAAGACGCAAACAAAAATTCAAGAA
>JAZHYW010015158.1:0-12201 GCA_037355805.1 Ixodes ricinus
TCAGGATGCGGAAACCGAGATTCACAAGGACGCTAGTAATGCAGGACTTGGAGCGGTACTGGTTCAAGTGCAAGAAGGCACCGAGCGAGTCATCGCCTACGCAAGTCGGACGCTGTCCAAATCGGAGAAAAATTACTCCACGGCTGAAAAGGAGTGTCTTGCGGGTCGTCTGGGCAATCACGAAGTTCCGCCCATACTTGTACGGGAGCCCGTTCCGCGTAGTAACAGACCACCACTCGCTCTGCTGGCTTGCGAACCTCAAGGACCCTTCAGGACGCCTCGCTCGATGGAGTCTCCGACTACAGGAGTTCAACATGACTGTAGTCTACAATTCAGGCCACAAGCACAGTGACGCCGACTGCTTGTCCAGGGCTCCTGTCGGAACACCTTCCGGCACCAGTGACGACAATGACGACGAGTGCTTCCTAGGAGCAGTGACCACCGACGAGCTGGCACGACGTCAACGAAACGATCCTGAGCTGCGCTCATTAATTCAGCACCTGGAAGGGCGCGGGAGTGCCGTGCCCCGTGTTTTCTCACGAACCCTGCCGACTTCGCCATTCGACAAGGTGTACTCTACAAAGATAACTTTGGGGACAGCAACTCGCCGTGGCTGCTGGTAATCCCGGCCGACCTTCGAGAGGAGGTCTTTCAAGCCTGCCACGACGATCCGACGCCCGGACACCTTGGTTACAGCCGTACGCTGGCCCGAATTCGTGAACGGTATTACTGACCCAAGCTGCCGAAGACCGTTCACTTCTACACATGGTCGTGCCACGAGTGCCAGCGACGCACGAAAACGCCGACGAAGCCGGCAGACCTCCTGCAGCCGATTGCTCCCCCGACCGCACCGTTCCAGCAGATCGCAATGGATCTACTTGGTCCTTTCCCATCATCGACGCAAGGAAACAGATGAATTACCGTCGCCACAGACTATCTAACACGGTACGCCGAAACGAAAGCCCTTCCTGCAGGGACTGCTGTGGAAGTCGCCAAATGTTTTATCGAGTCCATCGTCCTCCGGCACGGCGCTCCAGAAGTTGTGATCTCGGACCGTGGATCATCGTTCATGGCCCAGCTGACGCAAGAAATCCTTCGTCTCAGCCACACCAGCCATCGGCGCACAACGGCGTACCACCCACAGACCAACGGGCTGACGGAGAGACTCAACAAAACCATCGCCGACATGATCTCCATGTACGTCGACGTGGAGCACAAGACATGGGACGAGGTGTTGCCGTACGACACATTTGCCTACAACACGGCCGGCCGTGCAATAGACCACCGGAGTGACACCCTTCTAACTGGTTCATGGTCGCAAAGTAACGACAATGCTGGACGCGATGTTACCCCACGAACCGGCTGTCGACGGAAGCGACGAGGCCCAGGTGGTTGTCCAACGGGCAGAAGAAGTCCGCCAGCTCACCAGACATTGTATTTAAGCCCAACATCGAGTCGACACTGGCCGCTACAACCTTCGTCGTCGGGATGTCCACTTCCAGCCCGGAGACAGGATGTGTGTGTGGACACCGATTCGCCGCCGTGGTCTCAGCGAGAAACTCCTAAAGCGCCACTTCGGACCCTATAAAGTACTTTGTCGACTCGGGGACCTGCACTACGAGGTGATGCCTGACGGAACACGGACGTCATCACGCCGCCCTCCACGACCGGAAGTCGTCCACGTCGTGCGCCTAAAGCCGTTCTACGCTCGATAGGACTGTGGATAATATGTGTCTCAAATGACTCCTTAGATTGCCCTTATTTTTGTTGGCCTTGCTCCGTTTTGTGTTGCATCGGGGCGATGCACTTTTTAAAGGGGGAGTAATGCCGCGAGCGCAGCTACCCAAGCAGGCAGCGCGGTCGTGGCCTAACGGTTATCGCGCGTGCCTTCCACGCAGAAAGCTAGGGTTTGATTTCTGGCCGCGGCGACGCATTTTTGTTGACTCTTACGTAAAGTTCCGGTAAGTTCGCGAGCGTGTTGCATGTTCGAGGTCAGAATGTTCTGCACGCAGAACCTTCTACGCCGATTAATCAAGAAGCCCACGCGTGTACTTACATAAAGGGCTTCGCGTGGCGAGCCAAGTTCAGTTTCGCCCCAACGCTCGACTCTGCTCTTTCGCCGACTCCGACGCCCGCGACGCTCTGCTGTTATCGTTCTGTTTCCTTTTTATTTTTGGGCACGAGTTCGCCCCCATTAAACATTTCAGTTTTCCAGTTATTATTTTGTTTCCTCGCCTGTCCATTCGTGACAATATCGAACTAATGAACCACAATCACCCCTCGCCTCTTCTGTCTTGAAGATTATAACGTGCAAAAAAATGTTTCAAGGGCAATCATCGTGTTGTGCCTGCTTGGTCGGGCAGACCTGTAAATTAATTTCGAAACTTTTGCAGCTGTGACGGTTTCAGCTTTATTTCCGCCGCGTTTCTCCCCTTGCTTATGTAACTTTAATAATTCAGAACCTGGTGTCCGTGAGAGACGTTGGCACCTCGGACACCGTGATCTATTTGTCGATGAGGGAATGGCCGACCGATGGTCTGATCCGTACGCGGTGCGACTCATTGTCTTTTTGACCTGCAATTTTGTTTATTTTTGCTTTTTGTTCAGTGTCAGTGCTGATTAATCGCATCACATTTTTCGAGCAACAGTTTTTTCTGCCGTAATAAATATATATATATAAAGAGAGAGACACAGAGAGAGGAGGGAGAGAGAGAGAGAGAAACGTGGCGCGTTTACCGAGGGGTACGGAGTGACGAGGCGGCTAGAAGCGCGTTTTCTCAGTGTGCTGTTAACTGTTTTTTTTTTCGCCGAGAATTTGGCGCTTGCTGCTCTTGAGAGGTGACGTACCACAGAACGTCACCTCTCAAATCCGCCCACCAGAACCTTTGAGTGATTTTTACTGAAGTCCGGTGTTGTCCAAGTCGACCAGCGTTTCGGGCGTCGTGACACATGACCATGAAGTTCGGGTGCAGACTCGTGGGAACAGCAGGCAGCCACGAATCGGACTTCCGTGATCGATGGCAGAGAAACCCATCACATAGCTGGCAGTGCGCCCGAAAACTTTGCAGGCGTCGTTCATGTAGACGAGAAGATTCGCTGCCTGTGTTTGCGAGATTACTGATGATAGTCGACGCGTCTCTGTTGTTTGACTGCGCTGCTCGCCAATCAAGCAGAGCTAGAAGAGAAACTGATGAACCATTCTCGACGGGATTGCAAGAGAGGAAGTCGGCGTCCTCATGGTGCCTTTCGGCTTTGGTGAACAATTACAAAATTGTGCTCTTGAGGTTTCATGGCCCAGCGAGCATGCTATGACGTAAGATCGGTCTTCGATTGGAGCCACTGCAATGCAGAGTTATCGGTGACAACTGTAAATTTCATGCCGTAGAGGTAAGGGCGAAACTTTCCACCGCCCACACTACTGCGAGACACTTCAGTTCGGATGAGTGGCACGGGCTTTCTGGTTCACGAAGCCTTCTGTTTGCATAGGTAACCGGGCGTCCTCGACCATATTTGTCATGTTGAAGAAGGACAGCCCCTAAGCATTCTCCGCTGGCGTCAGTGTGGATGACGGTGCGTGCGTCGTCTACAAAATGGGCCTGCGTAAAAGGCTCTAAAAGAGCTCGCTTGAGGTCCGCGAAGGCTGCCGGTTTCTTCTGCTCCCCATACGAATTTGGCGTCTTTTCTTAGGAGCCGGTTCAGAGGAGAAGCCCTTAAGGACAAGCTATTTACGAAGTGGCGGAAGTAGGATGCGAAACTTTGCAAGCTCTTTAGCTGCCTTATCGTTGGGGGTACGGGTATATTAGCAAACGCTAACAGCCTTGCGGGGTCTGGACGAATACCATCTTTGTTGACGACATGGCCGACGGAGGGTACCTCGTCATATCTGAAGAAGCATTTAGATGACTTTACACGAAGTCCAGCTTTCGAGAGGGCATCTAAAACATGACTTAGAGACGACGTTAATTTTCGTCAAAGCTGTCGGCATGCTCGATTTGGTCCTCGGGGTAGATTAAGTCCATGGTCCATTTCAAGTGGCCGAGGACGCTATCTTAAGACACTGAAAGGTCGCAGGTGAATTGAACAATCCAAATCGCAAACGTCTGGACCAAAACAGGCCGTCATGTGTTACGAAGGCTTACTTTTCAGCGCCAACTGGATCAAGTTCAACTTTCGAGTATCCGGAGACGAAGACCAGGGTCGAGAAATATTCGGAACCATGGAGACGATCAAGAGCATCATCATGTCGACGTAGGGGTACACATCAAGCTTAGTGAGGTTGTTCAACCTTCTATAGTTGGCGCCGAACCTTGTCGAGCCATCTGTTTTGTTGCAAAGCACCAGATGCGAAGACCACGGGCTGTTATAAGTGTTACTATGCCCCCTTTAAGTGTACAATCAACTGGAGCGTTAATTTCCTGTCCCTCGGGCATAGATATTCGTCGAGGGTGTTGACGTATTAGCGCGTGGACACTGGTGTTCATGACATGGAGCACGAGGGGCGTATAACTCAGCTTTTATTTTGTCACGGCGATACAGCTTTGAAACTCCATAAGTAGGAGCTTAATAGATTCTTTCTCTGCCGCGGTTAGATGGCGGCCAAAGTTAAACTCTGCACATGGCAGGGGTCCGGTTCTGCCTAACTGTTCTTCTGAGGCAGGAAACGAAGGCGAACTTACAAGGGTGGCAACCACCATTTGTGACCCAACCTCGCAAGCAACTCTTAAGCTGTCGCATCGCTTCAGGGAAGGTCGTCGCTGGCCAAGTTATAAACAAGAATGTCCAAGACGCCTTGGCGAAAGGAGGCGACACCGTGGGGCGTGGGAATTCCGCCCCATGGCGTGAGCGCAGAACAGCTTCGATTATAAATTCTCCCGATCGCTTATCTCGCTGAAGTTTTTCAGGGACCCAGACCGCCGAAGACTTTGGAACCGCAATGTCTTTCGTGGCAACAACTGAGCACATGAACGATTCGCAAACGAACTTCATCGGTAGAAAAGTGCGTAAAACGTTCTTGAAAGTTTGAGCAAGTAAGCGCATGGTGTTCTAACTTGTTTGTACGAAGCTAATTATAAAAAAAGACAAATCGCCGCAGAGGTAAATCCAGTACACAGATGTTTCTTTAATGTTCGGTCTAAGTTCATCAAAGTCCCAACATTGATGCATCGACAGCCGTAAAAAGTGACTTGAATTCTCGTGGTGTTGATTACTGTGCATGACCACGTTCAAATGAGACAAGCAGATTAACCACCGCACACCACACACATGAGATCGAGGAAAACTGGAGGGTTTAAATTCTTCACAACAAAGAATGAAAGTGTCTCAATCTCTCCAAGTGTTTCCACTGGCACTTTGATGGGTTCAATATAAGTAATGGGACTTTCGTGCGGAGAGAGAAGTCGTACTTCTTTGCAGTCTGTTGTTGATGCGATACGGCCTGCCGATCGTAGCGACTTAGCATCAGTGACGCACACCCCAGCTCCGGTGCATATAATAGCATCCATACTATGTCTGATTCCACGCAGGTAGACAGAGACATATGGGGTCAGGATGTGCACCTCGATGTTGTAGCCAGGGGGACTTCATGGACTACGCGGGACCTTGCCCCGTCGGGCCCGCGTGGGGGTTTTCCTGACGTGGGGGCACGGATTCTACGTTCGATAGAAATTGAACCAGTTAGGGCTATTTTGTTGAAGATAGCAAGAAGTGTGTATTTTATATAGTTGAAATTTCTACGAAGATCGCTGAGGCGCATCCCATTGTATCCTGGGGACTTGTTCGGTTTCAGGCTAAAAAGGTTTTGTCTCAAGGTCGGAAAGGGTCATTTGTGGAAGAAATGCCGACGCCATATTTAAGTTAGGGAGATGAGAAGCTGATGAGCCATTTTCTCGGGCTTTGCCTGAAAATGTTGGGAAAACATTGTTGAAGGCACGAGCCGTAGCCAGTGGATCATGTCCAAAACACGCGTTGAATGCATTCCCTTGTAGTCGTTGGGAAGGAATTCTCTGAAATTCCTTTATCAATGACCAGGATTTCGCAGGATTGTTTCGAGATTCTAGAATTTGTTTATTAAAGTAAAGACGATTTGCTGAACGAATCAGGGCGCTTATCCTGTTGTGAATAGTTACTGAACTCACTTAGAAAGTTCGAACTCTGTGGTGATCGACGGCATTTTTTCCAAGCAATTTCTTTAAGCTTTATGGCAGACAGTATATCCTTATTTAACCATGGTAGGTTTGCTTTTCTTCGTTTTATGAAGATAACCTTTTTTGAGTTCTTATAGAACTGCCTAAATGACTGAACAAACGAGGGGTATATGTCTATGTGTGTTTGTGTGAAAGCCTGCCAGTCGTAGGTGGATATATATTTGTCAAGTTTTTGATGGTCAGTAATTTCAACTTGACGCACTTTATTTTGCATTATTTCTGATGTAACGCCAGGAAATTTTATATGGCAGTGCCACGAAGTAATGGTCCCATAGTTTTGAGTTATGACTGCTGATTTTGCATTTGATAATGGCGACTAGAGCACTGCACGGGCCCAGGCCAGCCCGAAGCCCGGCCCGGCCCGCGGGCCGGGCTCGGGCCGGGTAGCACGTGTTTCTCGGGCCCGGGCCGGGCTCGGGCCTGAACAAAAACATTTCGGGCCGCGCCGGCCCGAGCCGGCCCAGGCCCTCCTGGGCAGTCGTGTGCCGTAAGTTGTAAATTTTTGAGAACAAAAAGCTTGCTCATTTATCTTTTAGGTTCATTGAAAACAAAAAAGGCGAAGTACGAAGTCTCTACGGCGCCGTTCACAATCACAAAAAGGCGTCTTGCAGTTAGAAAGCCTTCAAGCGGATAAACGAAAACGTATGGACTCCACCAGCATAGTGGGACAGTGCGGAAAATGAAACGAGGGCACTCCGGTCGCTGGGTACAACATGATTGTATTTTTCCTCTGCTCTTCAAATTAAAAAAAACAAAACAAAAAACATGGCCTCGACTTTGTACTTTCTGCGGGGCCTTACTATGCCAGCAAGGACAACGCTAACGTACCCTAGATAATTATTTTACAGATCGTGTCCGTCAGCAAACAAATGATGACACTAGAACTCTGGGCAGCTACTGCCATGAATGAACGACTGTGGCAAGCAGACAACCGGCTTGCCGGTTGTCTGGTTGCCGCTGTCGCTTATAGATGACGGCAGCCTTTCGAGCCTTTCCACTCTGGCTTGCCGACTTGCGGCCGGCCATTACTTCATTCCCTCCATAGTACAGCTTCGCTGGTCTTCCTTCTGCACTAGAGTGGAAAGGCTGACAGTTTTTTGTTTACGCAGCCTTTTGAAGATCACTAGCGAGGTTCTGATTGTCGCTTCTCTTCGTCTGGAATCTTTCCGGGTTTGGAATGACCGATAGAATCGACCTCTGTCCTGCCCGTGTTACCAACCGTCCAATAAGAAATAGACGCTTGACGAGTCCATCATTCAAGAGAAACTTTTGTTGCATTATCATTTATTTTCTATACCGCCATTTTCTGTCCGTGTGGCAGCAATGAAATGTGGTACGCCAATATCGACAATCGGTGGGCCTGACAGCACCTGCGCTCAGAAGATCTGTTGAGAAGACAAAATTGAAGAGCTCTGTATGGAAAAAGTTTCTCACAGCCGTGGACTCCAGAACTTTGAACGAACGACACTGAACATGTCCTTTGGGCACCAACGTCGGTGCCCAAATGACATGTTCAGTGTAGTTTGTTCAAAGACCGGGATGTCTCATCTCAGTCGTCACAAGTGCAAGGTTTCATTTAACAGCGTAAGTATTTCTTCTTTTTTATCACCTCAATGCCCTGAAACTCCCGTGCCCGTGGACGTAAAGGTGAAAGTGGCAACCGCGTGCGCGAAAGGTATCCATGCTAAAGTCCTGTCTGCTCCCAGTTCGAGGAGATAGAAGCTCTACTGGAGACAAGGAATAATCAAGTGATGGAAAGCGAGAACAAGACAACACTCAACGAGTTCATCGAGTTCCTGCGACCCTTCAAAAATGCTAGCGACGCGCTCGAGGAGGAAAAACGTCCAACCATTTCCTCTGGTTCTGCTTTACGCTTCCGCGTTGAAGAACCATATTGAACATGCTCCAGTGTCTGCAGTAGAGGCAGTGGAAATCGAGAAGATCAAGGCCCAAGCTCGTCGTTTCCTGGACACGAAGCTGAAAATTTCTCTCCTCCACAAGACCGCCACATTTTTATGGCCTCAGTTCCGCCAACTCCGCATGTTGCCGTAGAGCGACCGCCTTGAAGTCTACGCGCACGGCAGAGAGGTACTTGCCCATGTCTCTGAAGCAATGACCCAAGACAGAGATGAGACCGATGATGACGTTCGAGATCCCGCCTAGAAAAGAAGGTGCCTCGGTTTGTTTGAAGTCTGGTGTGACGCTGAGTATGACAAAGTAGCCACCGATGAATTGGAGGAGTATCTGCACGGCAAGAAGGACTACTCGTGCTCAGGAGTGTTTGAGCTTTGCGGTTTTTGAAGAGCGAACGAGAAAGAATTCTCGAAACTGTCCCTTCTATCCAAACGCATCCTGTGCGTCCCCAAGTGCTATTAGCGAACGGAACCTTAGCGCGGCGGGCTACGTCATGCAAGCAAGGCGGACCTGCCTGAAGAAAGAGTCAATGGACAAAGCATTGTTTCTCCACAAAAACATGTAGGAAGGAAAGTTCTCTGTGAAACAAATTAATGGAACTACGAAAAGTGCAATATCTGTTTAAAAAATACATAAATAAAGCATTCCCTTTTGTCTCATGAATTCTCGGATGAGTTCAAAGACTGTCGCAAATGATGTGCATATTTCGCCCATATTCTCGAAAATACATCTTCTAGGTCGGAATATTTATAGTGTAAAAAAATGTCGGCCCCAGTTTTCCGGCTCAGGCCGGGCTCCGGCTCATATTTTAAAATTTTATCGGGCTCGGGCCGGGCCCGGGTCGTGTCTCTACCTGGCCGGGTCGGGACGGGCTTACAAATTCCGGCCCGTGCCGTCGTCTAATGGCGACCTTAAATTAATGTGATCTATCGAAGAGGTAACCAAATTGCCTCTGAACAGTTCCTCCCTTGTAGGACCAAAAATTGACGGCTCTATGCCATGATCTGACAAGAGAGTAAGATATTCTCACACAAGGGGCATCGAAGACTTCAGCAAATCGATGTTAAAATCTCCTACTAGACAAACGGCTGCTTCATCCTGTCAAAGCTGACAGACACTCTCGAAGTTCGGCTAAAAATTCTGAAACTTTTTTGTGAGGGGGTCGATAAAAAGCCAGCAAGCATAGATCGGGGACTGATGTAAGTATGCGCAGTGCTATTGATTCAGATGACCAAAACGCTACTATTATATCCGAAAACAAAATAGCTCTTGTTTAAAAAAAACTGCGATTCTACCGCCGCGTCTCTTGTCGCAAGTGTAAAAAATGCTTTTGAACCCGGGCAAGGAAAATTGGTCTGTACTTTCATTAGAAATATTGATTTCTGTTAGAACAAATGCGTCAGTTATTGGGAGGACAGAGTTAATAGCCAATTGGAATTCGTCCCAGTGCTTCCGGAGGCTACGGATATTAACATGAAATAAAGTGAAGGAACATGCGCTTGTTGTGAAAATTTCTAGGCAAGATTGAAGGTTGTTAAGCCGAAAAAGCTAGTCATTTGTTTCTAGGCGATTAGCTCCAATGCTTCAGTATTAGTGATGTGAAGTGTCGTGGATCCCTGGCTTTGTTTTGCGAAAATTTTGCCGTGTCGTACCCAAATAAACTTAAAGTTCTTCTCTTTTCCTCTAGTTCGGGCCATCCAGAATAGTTTCCTGTTGGAATCTGTGAGGTTATCATTGAAATATATTCGAGGATGAGCACCGTCACTAGGTAGGGAGCCGAGCTTCCACGGCGTGACATCCAACGTTCTTTCAGAGCAACAGACGAGAACCTAACCATGATAGGAGGTATAGCAGCCGGTCTAGCAGGCCTAGCAGGCAGGCGATGGGCGGACATAACATGTCCAGCCTGAAAATCCTCAACTTCAATTTTTTTCCGCGAGGTCTGACATGATATCACGAATATTTTCCTGAGCTTCCAACGGATTACCATGTATCTCCATGTTGGAAAGACGATCGACTTGCTCCGTGTCGTTTTGGTATGATTTCAGCCGATGTATTTCGAGTGCCTGCGCCGCTGTAGAAGATCGCATGGGCGCTCAGTTCTAGTTGCATGGCCTTGATGGTGTGGCCTTGGAATTCCACTGTTGTCACGAGCGAATCGCATTGAGCGGAGACAAAATTCACTGATTCCTGCAACGCATTCAATGAGTCTTGCATAGTGTCGACCACCTGTTTCATTGACAACAGAGCGTCGACTTTTGGGTGTAAATCATGAAGGGTGTCGACGGTGTTTTTCCAGGAGAGTAGGAGGTCTAGCTTTTTGTTTACTTGAGCTAGCTCTGACAGAAAAGAACTGGGGTCTGATTGAGATGACGTAGTTGGAGTGGAGTCTAAGTTTGACTTCGCGAGTCCTCCTTGACATTCAAGGCAACACCATTTCTCACGTTTGGAGGCGCTCATGCCTTTAAAGGTGTTTTCAGAGACCCCGAACATTTTTTCCCAAGGTGACTCGATCGTGCACAATCGGCACATTTCATGAAGCGGCCGTTGTTTGGTAGAGATTCAGAGCATACAAGACAAGTATCGTCTGATGACATGGTGGAATGCTGTGTAGAACGACGTTGTTGCTGATACAGGTAGTAGTTTATAATAAGCCAAAAGACAAGGTAAAGAAATAGCTCCAGGCTCACCCGCAAAGATTAAAAACTACAACTGCGCGTGCAACCGGGTGCCGGGAAACACTGCATCAGATGGTGCTGAATGGGCTTGCACGGACGATCCGGTAGAGATATCGAGTTGATGGTGCCGATTCTGACCGCAAAATAGGAAGCTTGTCGGAGAGGCTTCGCACGGCCTGGGTGAGGACTTCCAGTGGGTGTTTCGAGACGTCGGCAAAAGGTGTCTTGACTTACCGTTGTCGTCACTCAGAGGTGCAGAGATGGATGATTCAAGATGGAGGTCTTGGCCGGTAGCGGGCGATGGACCATTCTTGTAACTTGGGCAATCGTCATGTTGCAGAGGTTGGAGTAGCAATAGGGTGTATCCACTGGCGGCCATATCTGTGTGCGCTAATGCTGAGCACGTGCTGGTGGCTAGCTTCCACAGTTACTTTGCAACGTGCGCCCCGCACCATCAAGATTGCCGGTCTTGGAAACCTATGAATGTTAGCTCGTTCTGAGCATGCGCTCTAAACTGCGACCTCAAATATGGCGGCCAGTGAATACGCCCCATACCGTGGGCTGGGTTTCTCCAGAGATGGGACTTCGGATGAATTACGATGGAGAGAGCGATAGAAACCAATATTTACAAAAACATTCGAGCAACTCGAAAGTGGATTGCTGTGCCTGCCCACTTCGTCTTCTTCCTAACAATAATATTAATAATAAAAATAATAATAATAATAATAATAATAATAATATTAATAGTTTATTGGTACCAGCAAAGAAAAAGATTAGATTGCGGATGCATCAAAGCCCAACAGGAGGCTTGTGCGACGCCATCCTTCAATAAAAAACGATATGTAGCTGTGTAGCTACGTAAAATACAATATTATAAAAAAAGAAAAAAAGAGAAATGTAAACACAATTCCATGAAGTTAGCCACTCTATTTATAACGTGAATATTTTACACGACAAAATATTATAAACACACTAAAATAGAAGTCAAGAGCAATGTCAACGTCAACACCAGAAGACTGAAAAATATGCGGAAACAATTCAGGAAAGGAGTCTTCTGTTAAAATTTCCTACGAAACAGCGGAATACCTATTAACAATAATAATAATAATAATTCATTCAATGGGAAAGCAGTAACACAATGCAAATGCGGGTCTGCCAAAGCCATAGAAGGCTTGTGGGACATGACCCGGCAATTCGAGCGACGAAACACTGCGCGTTTTACACAGGAAAACCACGCAATAAAACAACAAAGTCAGATGGGTGTAGGAAACACTGGAGCGACGGCAACGTTATAAGGCTAAATTATTTAACATGCTTTCAATTGTTTCTTGCTGGCTTTGATGACGTGACTTTGGAAGGTTGTTGAGGATGAAAGGCACATAATATGATATAAATCTTTTTTCCGT
>JAZHYW010015159.1:0-13381 GCA_037355805.1 Ixodes ricinus
CAGGGATTACTTCGTTCTCGGCCGAAACACACCCCTCAAGCTACATCGGGCACTTCTTTGCCCGTTACTGATTATTGCCCAGATCCTAACGTCACGTTTGACCTCGACTTGTCGCCAAACAACCAAGAAACCGATTGCTCTGACGTGTCCTGCCGTGATGTATACACGAACAATCAAACAGACGGACGGGAAAGCAACTTTCTGTGGTTATAGGATTTCGTCGTAGAGCGTTCCGTGCCTTTAAAACCTATACTCCCCGCTCTCAAACTGCGATTTGTGTAGTTAAAAACAGCCGCTAGTGTGGAGTTTTTCAAATGCAAACGGAGCTAGGGATCGCTGCTAGATAAAAGAAGAAAAAAAGGCTGAATTTGAGCTCCTTACACTCGAGTATGCACATATGCCCCACTTGACGTGCGGCCAGGCTGGCTTTTGTTCGCTCAGGCAAAGAGCGTTTTCTCGCTTCCCATGGGAAACTACACAGGTAGCACAAGAGGTGGGGCCCACGTGGCCAATGGGGGCTCGGGTAGTCACTACGAAGCACAAGTTGGTCCCACGTGGGCGCAGCGTGGGCATGCCCAATACGGGGCCGCCCACGCGATGCTGTGGTGGGACCCATATCGTATATGCGAGTGCAAACTTTGGCACACCGTAGGCATGCCCAACTTGGGCCGTCCGTAGGCTCCCTGCGTTGCCTAGGAATCACTGCGAAAAGTGATTTATGCGAATGGTTTTTTAGGTAGTACTAGCTTGAGTGTTTCAAACTGTCAAAGATGTGGAAGCCATCCTGCTCTGGTGCGGCACGCGATAACGAGGAAAACACAAAAAACCAAAACTTTCTAACGCCGTCGAAGCACAGGTCCAAGTTAAGGCGATAAGAGCGTCAATCTAGAAACGACCGTATCGCACTTTCAGAGAAAAAAGGGGAAAAACAGTCGGGACGCTACATGTTTTTAGGTCCCCACCCAGAGATAAGAGACGCGTACCTTGCTGGTAGTGGCTTGAATCTGGAACTTTTGATTGCCTTGCGCGAGATTCAATATAGCCGATGTCGGACGTCGAAGGCTACGCAAGTATGATACATACGAAAAAAAAACATTATTAATATTATAATATTGTTATTATTCTTAATAATATTAATATTATGATTCTAGACGCAACTCGGCTAAAACGTGGTCGTTAATCAACGAGTTACGTGGTGTTACATCTCCTCATATTCAAACTTTTGACGGTGCCTTTGGCTTAATTCACTGGCTACGGCAAATACCTTCAACATTTTTTTGCCTCCTTTCTCGGGCAGTGCCCGGCTATCGGCCACAGCGGCCTTTTCTAGTGCCCTCCGTGAACTCAGCTCCCGCGTTTCTTCCTGAAATGACATCGCAGGACCTCGAGTCAATAATCTTAGGGGCTCAAGCCAAATAAATTACCGGGTTATGATGGAATATGTCTTAGCGATCTCCGTAGAAATTTCAGGTACTTAAAAGATACTCTTCTACTTATGCTCAACACAATGATCGAGACAGGTTCCATTCCCATCGAATTGAAAACTGCTATTGTTAAACCTCTTCTTATAGGAGGTCAGCGTGGCCAGGTTGAAAACTATCGGCCAATTTCTATTCTACCATGTATTGCTAAAATATTGGAAAAATTTATTTACATCACTATGTCTTCTTTTGTATAGAAGTGCAACATAATATCTCCCAACCAATACGGTTTCGTGCCTGGTCGTGGGACTCAACCCCTTCTCGAAGCGCTATCTGATGAGGTAAATTTGGGTTTTGAGAACAACCTGTTTATTTGCGCTTGCTTTCTTGATGTCAGAAAGGCGTTCGACACAGTGAGTCACTCTATTTTATTGCAAAAACTTTCAGCTGTTGGTTTCCGGGGTCCTTTTTTGTCCTTACTGACTAATTTCCTGCAAGATCGTTCCCAGCTGGTTTCAATCAAAGGCATACACAGCGTCAAAGTCTCTTTAAAATCTGGTGTCCCACAGGGCTCAGTACTTTCGCCTTTACTCTTCAATATCTATGTAAATGATGTGTCTACCTCTGTTTCGAATTGCTCCCTTTATCAATACGCGGACGACACTCTTTTGTTAACCAGTCATCTTACTTATTCAAGGGCTATGGAAATGCTCCAGGAATGTTCTTTAGGACTAATGAACTGGTTCGCCCATAATCTTATCGATATCAATGTCTCAAAAACTAAGTTAGTATGTTTTCACAATCCCCTTAAGTTAGTTGACCTAAATACTCATCTTTTCCTCCACACGTCGCACTGTGTCAACTGCCAGTGCACTCCCATCGCTTTCTCAGACACTGTGAAGTATTTAGGAATTATTTTTGATTCTGATCTTTCTTGGAATTCACACCTCACAAGACTGTGTTCTAAGTTAAGGAGCGTTTCTTGCTTAATGTACAACATCAAGGCTTTTCTACCACTTAATCTCAGGAAACTCATAGTTCACTCGTTAGCATATGGTTCCCTCCGCTACGGAATCACCATTTTTGGAAATTGCTCTGGATTATGGCAGGCGAAAATCAATACTATTCTAAAAGGAATGCTGCGTAATGTTTACTACAGGCCTACCACTTCCTCTCAGGATATGTTTCAAATATTATCTATGCCCAACTTTCAATCTCTGTTTGTGGAAACGGTAGTCCTTGGTCACTACTGGAATACTGACTTCAAAACACCTCGTCCGAATATCCGGCAACTGCGAACGGTTCCACGATTTGTTATCACCAAATGTTACACTCGTTATGGCAAGAACTTGCGGTCCTTCTACGTTCCTCGGATTTTTAATTCTTTACCTGCTAATTTCCCTGAATTCACTTCCAGAAAAAAGCTTAGAAAATCGCTTCGCCTTCTCCTGTCTCCCGATGAGTCGATCTAAAAATGTATAACATTTTGTGTGTGTTTTTTTGCGTTTTGTATTTTTTTCTCAAACGCCCTTATTTGATTTCATTTGACAGTTTTCTTTTTGTCGCCACTAGTAATGTCACTAGGTATGTGTCTTCTGATTGGTGCATTTTGCGTATAGTCCAAAGGTGATTGATTAAAATAATGCTTTTATTTGTGGTTACTATTAATGACACAAATAGGGTGCCGTCCTCAATGTGGTGTATTTGTGATATAACTCAATTTTGCTTGTGTCAAATTCTGCGTCATATTTGTTGTTCTGTTTTGTTTTCATGACTCATTTTGTGACTGTTCTCATGCACTGAGAATCTCAATCTTCACCTGGACGTACCCTGCATCGTGCAACTCTTCAAGGAACGATTCTGTGATTTTTTTCTAGTGACATAACCTGACTTTCTTTTTATTTTTATTGAATTTTATATTTTTTTGTGATTTGGAAGCCTAAGCTTCAACTGGAACTATTGCTAATTCTGGTTAAGTTCACAATTTTTTATGTTTTTCCTTTTTCTTTCTTCTTTTGTGATAATTATTTTGATATCTTTGCAACCTCGGTTTAGTCACACAAGCCCTTGAAGGCTTTGACGAACCTGCGTTGTTTTGTGGATATGCTCCTCCATCACAAATAAATTATGAATTATGAATTATGAAATTATGAGTAACGATTTCTAGCCCCCTTTGTAGGCTCCCAGGAACCCTCGCCGCACATCGCGTTTTATACTCCCTCGTTGTACTACGCGTAACGGAAAAAAGATTTATATCATATTATGTGCCTTTCATCTTCAACAACCTTCCAAAGCACGTCATCAAAGCCAGCAAGAAACAATTGAAAGCATGTTAAATAATTTAGCCTTATAACGTTGCCGTCGCTCCAGTGTTTCCTACACCCTCTGACTTTGTTGTTTTATTGCGTGGTTTTCCTGTGTAAAACGCGCAGTGTTTCGTCGCTCGAATTGCCGGGTCATGTCCCACAAGCCTCCTATGGCTTTGGCAGACCCGTATTTGCATTGTGTTACTGCTTTCCCATTGAATGATTATTATTCGTATTATTGTTAATAGGTATTCCGCTGTTTGTAGGAAATTTTAACAGCAGACTCCTTTCCTGAATTGTTTCCGCATATTTTTCAGTATTCTGGTGTTGACGTTGACATTGCTCTTGACTTCTATTTTAGTGTGTTCATAATATTTTGTCGTGTAAAATATTCACGTTATAAATAGAGTGGCTAACTTCATGGAATTGTGTTTACATTTCTTTTTTTTTCTTTTTTTATAATATTGTATTTTACGTAGCTACACAGCTACATATCGTTTTTTATTGAAGGATGGCGTCGCACAAGCCTCCTGTTGGCTTTGATGCATCCGCAATCTAATCTTTTTCTTTGCTGGTACCAATAAACTACTAAAAATATTATTATTATTACTATTATTATTATTATTATTATTATTATTGTTAGGAAGAAGACGAAGTGGGCAGGCACAGCAATCCACTTTCGAGTTGCTCGAATGTTTCTGTAAATATTGGTTTCTATCGCTCTCTCCATCGTAATTCATCCGAAGTTCCATCCCTGGAGAAACCCAGCCCACGGTATTGCAACTCCAACTCTGTGCAACACGACGATTGACCTAGTTACAAGAATGATCCATCGCCCGCTACCGGTCAAGACCTCCATCTTGAATCATCCATCTCTGCACCTTTGAGTGACGACAACGGTAACTCAAGACACCTTTTGCCGACGACTCGAAACACCCACTGGAAGTCCTCACCCAGGCCGTGCGAAGCTTCTCCGACAAGCCTCCTATTTTGCGGTCAGAATCGGCACCATCAACTCGATGTCTCTACCGGATCGTCCGTGCAAGCCCATTCAGCACCATCTGATGCAGTGTTTCCCGGCACCTGGTTGCACGCGCAGTTGTAGTTTTTAATCTTTGCGGGTGAGCCTGGAGCTATTTCTTTATCTTGTCTTTTGGCTTATTATAAACTACTACCTGTATCAGCAACAACGTCGTTCTACACAGCATTCCACCATGTCATCAGACGATACTTGTCTTGTATGCTCTGAATCTCTACCAAACAACGGCCGCTTCATGAAATGTGCCGATTGTGGACGATCGAGTCACCTTGGGAAAAAATGTTCGGGGTCTCTGAAAACACCTTTAAAGGCATGAGCGCCTCCAAACATGAGAAATGGTGTTGCCTTGAATGTCGAGGAGGACTCGCGAAGTCAAACTTAGACTCCACTCCAACTACGTCATCTCAATCAGACCCCAGTTCTTTTCTGTCAGAGCTAGCTAAAGTAAACAAAAAGCTAGACCTCCTACTCTCCTGGAAAGACACCGTCGACACCCTTCATGATTTACACCCAAAAGTCGACGCTCTGTTGTCAATGAAACAGGTGGTCGACACTATGCAAGACTCATTGAATGCGTTGCAGGAATCCGTGAATTTTGTCTCCGCTCAATGCGATTCGCTCGTGACAACAGTGAAATCCCAAGACCACACCATCAAAGCCATGCAACTAGAACTGAGCGCCCTGCGATCTTCTACAGCGGAGCAGGCACTCGAAATACATCGGCTGAAATCATACCAAAACGACACGGAGCAAGTCGATCGTCTTTCCAACATGGAGATACATGGTATTCCGTTAAAAGCTCAGGAAAATATTCGTGATATCATGTCAGACCTCGCGGAAAAAATTGAAGTTGAGGATTTTCAGGCTGGACATGTTATGTCCGCCCATCGCCTGCCTGCTAGGCCTGCTAGACCGGCTGCTATACCTCCTATCATGGTTAGGTTCTCGTCTGTTGCTCTGAAAGAACGTTGGATGTCACGCCGTGGGAAGCTCGGCTCCTACCTAGTGACGGTGCTCATCCTCGAATATATTTCAATGATAACCTCACAGATTCCAACAGGAAACTATTCTGGATGGCCCGAACTAGAGGAAAAGAGAAGAACTTTAAGTTTATCTGGGTACGACACGGCAAAATTTTCGCAAAACAAAGCCAGGGATCCACGACACTTCACATCACAAATACTGAAGCATTGGAGCTAATCGCCTAGAAACAAATGGCTAGCTTTTTCGGCTTAACAACCTTCAATCTTGCCTAGAAATCTTCACAACAAGTGCATGTTCCTTCACTTTATTTCATGTTAATATCCGTAGCCTCCGGAAGCACTGGGACGAATTCCAATTGGCTATTAACTCTGTCCTCCCAATAACTGACGCATTTGTTCTAACAGAAATCAATATTTCTAATGAAAGTACGGACCAATTTTCCTTGCCCGGATTCAAAAGCATTTTTTACACTCGCGACAAGAGACGCGGCGGTGGAATCGCAGTTTTTTTTTAAACAAGAGCTATATTTTTTCGGATATACAAGTAGTGTTTTGGTCATCTGAATCAATAGCACTGCGCATACTTACATCAGTCTCCGATCTATGCTTGCTGGCTTTTTATCGACCCCCTCAGAAAAAGTTTCCGAATTTTTAGCCGAGCTTCGAGAGTGTCTGTCAGCTTTGCCAGATAAAGCAGCCCTTTGTCTAGTAGGAGATTTTAACATCGATTTACTGAAGTCTTCTAAGCCCCTTGTGTGCGAATATCTTACTCTCTTGTCAGATCATGGCATCGAGCCGTCAATTTTTGGTCCTACAAGGGAGGAACTGTTCAGAGGCAATTTGGTTACCTCCTCGATAGATCACATTAATTTAAGGTCGCCATTAGACCACTGCAACGGGCCGGAATTTGTAAGCCCGGCCCGACCCGGCCCGGTAGAGACACGTCCCGGGCCCGGCCCGAGTCCGATAAAATTTTAAAATATGAGCCGGAGCCCGGCCCGAGCCGGAAAACTGGGACCGACATTTTTTTTACACCATAAATATGCCGACCTAGAAGATGTATTTTCGAGAATATGGGCGAAATATGCACATCATTTGCGACAGTCTTTGAACTCATGGCACACCGAGAATTCGTGAGACAAAAGGGAATGCTTTATTTATGTAATTTCTTGAACAGATATTGCACTTTTCGTAGTTCCATTCAATTCGTTTCACAGAGAACTTTCCTTCCTACATGTTTTTGTGGAGAAACAATGAATTGTCCATTGACTCTTTCTTCAGGCAGGTCCGCCTTGCTTGCATGACGTAGCCCGCCGCGCTAAGGTTCCGTTCGCTGATAGCACTCGGGGATGCACAGGATGCGTTTGGATAGAAGGGACAGTTTCGAGAATTCCTTTTCGTTCGCTCTTCAGAAACCGCAAAGCTCAAACACTCCTGAGCACGAGTAGTCCTTCTTGCCGTGCAGATACTCCTCCAATTCATCGGTGGCTACTTTGTCATCCTCCGCGTCACACCAGTCTTGAAACAAACCGCAGGCACCTTCTTTTCGAGGCGGGATCTCGAACGTCATCATCAGTCTCATCTTTATCTTGGGTCATTGCTTCAGAGACATGGGCAAGTAGCTCTCTGACGTGCGCGTAGACTTCAAGGCGCTCGCTCTCGGGCAACATGCGGAGTTGGCGGAACTGAGGCCAGAAAATGTGGCGGTCTTGTGGAGGAGAGAAATTTTCAGCTTCGTGTCCAGGAAATGACGAGCACGGGCCTTGATCTTCTCGATTTCCACTGCCTCTACTGCAGACACCGGAGCATGTTCAAGATGGTTCTTCAACGCGGAAGCGTAAAGCACAACCAGAGGAAGTGTTGGACGTTTTTCCTCCTCGAGCGCGTCGCTAGCATCTTTGAAGGGTTGCAGAAACTCGATTAACTCGTTGAGTGTTGTCTTGTTCTCGCTTTCCATCACTGGATTGTTCCTTGACTCCAGTAGAGCTTCTATCTCCTCGAACTGAGAGCAGACGGACTTTAGCATGGATACCTTTCGCGCACGCGGTTGCCACTTTCTCCTTTACGTCCACGGGCACGGGAGGTTCAGGACATTGAGGTGATAAAAAAGAAGAAATACTTGCGCTGTTCAATGAAACCTTGCACTTGTGACGACTGAGATGAGACATCCCGGTCTTTGAACGAACGACACTGAACATGTCCTTTGGGTACCGACGTTCTGGAGTCCACGGCTGTGAGAAATGTTTCCCATACAGAGCTCTTAAATTTTGTCTTCTCAACAGGTTTGTAGAGCGCAGGTGATGTCAGGCCCGCCGATTGTCGATATTGGCGTACCACCTTTCATTGCTGCCACATGGACAGAAAATGGCGGTATAGAAAATAAATGATAATGCAACAAAAGTTTCTCTGGAATGATGGACTCGTCAAGCGTCTATTTCTTATTGGACGGTTGGTAACACGGGCAGGACAGAGGTCGATTCTATTGGTCATTTCGAACCCGGAAAGATTCTAGACGAAAAGAAGAGACAATCACAACCTCGCTAGTGATCTTCAAAAGGCTGCGTAAACAAAAAACTTTCAGCCTTTCCACTCTGGTGAAGAAGGAAGACCAGCGAAGCTGTACTATGGTGGGAATGAAGTAATGGCCGGCCGCAAGTCGGCAAGCCAGAGTGGAAAGGCTTGAAAGGTTGCCGCCATCTATAGTGACGGCGGCAACCAGACAACCGGCAAGCTGGTTGTCTGGTTGCCGCCGATCGCTCATAGATGGCAGTAGCTGTCCAGAGTTCTGTGTCATCATTTGTTTGCTGACGGACACGATCTGTAAAAAAATTATCTAGGGTACGTTAGCTTGTCTTTGGTGGCATAGTAAGGCCCCCGCAGAAAGTACAAAGTCGAGGTCACGTTTTTTCTTCTTTTTTTTAGTTTGAAGAGCAGAGGAAAAATACAATCATGTTGTACCCAGCGACCGGAGTGCCCTCGTTTCCTTGCCCGCACTCTCCCACTATGCTGGTGGAGTCCATACGTTTTCTTTTATCCGCTTGAAGGCTTTCTAACTGCAAGACGCCTTTTTGTTATTGTGAACGGCGCTGTAGTGACTTCGCACTTCGCCTTTTTTGTTTTCAATGAACCTAAAAGATGAATGAGCAAGCTTTTTGTTCTCAAAAATTTACGAACTTACGGCACACGACTGCCCAGGCAGGGCCCGGGCCGGCCCGGGCCGGCGCGGCCCGAAATCTTTTTGTTCAAGCCCGAGCCCGGCCCGGGCCCGAGAAAATACGTGCTACCCGGCCCGAGCCCGGCCCGCGGGCCGGGCCGGGCTCTTCGGGCTGGCCCGGGCCCGTGCAGTGCTCCTAGTCGCCATTATCAAATGCAAAATCAGCAGTCATAACTCAAAAACTATGGGACCATTACTTCGTGGCATGCCATATATAACTTTCCTGGCGTTACATCAAAAATAATGCAAAATAAAGTGCGTCAAGTTGAAATTACTGACCATCAAACACTTGACAAATATATATCCATCTACGACTGGCAGGCTTTCACACAAACACACTTGGACATATACCCCTCGTTTGTTCAGTCATTTAGGCAGTTCTATGAGAACTCAGAAAAGGTTATCTTCATAAAACAAAGAAAAGCAAACCTACCATGGTTAAATAAGGATATACTGTCTGCCATAAAGCTTAAAGAAATTGCTTGGAAAAAATGCCGTCGATCACCACAGAGCTCGAGCTTTCTATGTGAGTTCAGAACTATTCGCAACAGAGTAAGCGCCCTGATTCGTTCAGCAAAGCGTCTTTACTTTCATAAACAAATGCTAGAATCTCGAAACAATCCTGCGAAATCCTGGTCATTGATAAATGAATTACGGGGAATTCTCTTCCAAACGACTACAGGGAATGCATTCAACGCTTCTTTTGGACCTGATCCACTGGCTACGGCTCGTGCCTTCAACAATGTTTTCACAACATTTGCAGGCAAAAGCCCGAGAAAATGACTCATCAGCTTCTCATCTCCTAACTTAAATATGGCGTCGGCATTTCTTCCACAAATGACCCTTTCCGACCTTGAGACAATAACTTTTAGTCTGAAACCGAACAAGTCCCCAGGATACGATGGGATGCGCCTCGAGCGATCTTCGTAGAAATTTCAACTATATAAAATACACACTTCTTGCTATCTTCAACAAAATAACCCTAACTGGTTCAATTTCTATCGAACGTAGAATCCGTGCCCCCACGTCAGGAAAACCCCCGCGCGGGCCCGACGGGGCAAGGTCCCGCGTAGTCCACGAAGTCCCCCTGGCTACAACATCGATGTGGCACATCCTGACCCCACATGTCTCTGTCTACCTGCGTGGAATCGGACAATGTATGGATGCTATTATATACACCGGAGCTGGGGTGTGCGTCATTGATGCTAAGTTGCTACGATCGGCAGACCGTATCGCATCAACAACAGACTGCAAAGAAGTACGACTTCTCTCTCCAAACGAAAGTCCCATTACTTATATTGGACCCATCAAACTGACAGTGGAAACACTTGGAGAGATTGAGACACTTTCATTCTTTGTTGTGAAGAATTTAAACCCTCCAGTTTTCCTCGATCGTATGGAGTGTGGTGTGACGGTAGTCAATCTGCTTGTCTCATTTGAACGTGGTCATGCACAGTTATCAACACCACGAGAATTCAAGTCACTTTTTACGGCTGTCGATGCATCAATGTTGGGACTTTGATGAACTTAGGCCGAACATTAAAGAAACATCTGTGTACTGGAGTTACCTCTGCTGCGAATTGTATTTTTTTATAATTAGCTTCGTACAAACAAATTAGAACACCATGCGCCTACTTGCTCAAAGTTTCAAGAACGTTTTACGCACTTTTCTACCTATGAAGTTCGTTTGCGAATCGTTCATGTGCTCAGTTGTTGCCACGAAAGACATTACGGTTCCAAAGTCTTCGGTGGTCTGGGTCCCTGCAAACTTCAGCGAGATAAGCGATCGGGAGACTTTATAATCGAAGCTGTTCTGCACTCACGCCATGGGGCGGAATTCGCCACGCCCCGCGGTCTCGCCTCCTCTCGCCAAGGCGTCTTGGACATTCTTGTTGATAACTTGGCCAGCGACGACCTTCCCCTGAAGCGATGCGACAGCTTAAGAGTTGCTTGCGAGGTTGAGTCACAAACGGTGGTTGCCACCTTTGTAAGTTCGTCTTCGTTTCCGGCTTTAGAAAAACAGTTAGGCAGAACTGGACCCCTGCCATGTGCAGAGTTTAACTTTGGCCGCCATCTAATCGCGGCAGAGAAAGAATCTATTCAGCTCCTACTTATGGAGTTTCAAAGCTGTATCGCCGTGACAAAAGAAAAGCTGAGTTATACGCCCCTCATGCTCCATGCCATCAACACCGGCGTCCACGCGCTAATACGTCAACACCCTCGACGAATGCCCATGCCCGAGGGACTGGAAATTAGCAGCTTTAGTTCATTTTATACTTAAAGGGCGATGGGAACGATTTTTGTATTTGCGCAAATACCGCTTAGAACTGATCCCTGACGTTAGTGACCTCTGAAATACCAGTTAACGTTTCTTCGCCACACGCAATCGAAATCGCAGAACAAATAAAGAAAAACGAGCAGAGTCGCCCCTCAACTCGCAGCCTAGAACAAGCGCGCCACACGATCTGGAGCCGATTATATGCCGCCAATGTTGATCATAGCCACGCGCTGGGGTTGGCAAGGCACGGGACACGCGCTGAGTTCCAGACATTGTTATGGTTCGGCTGTTGTCGTCATTGCAGCGATTGGACACAGGACACTACCTAGAATGCTTCTCGAGCTATCGGTAATCACGAGCCCAAATCGAGTGTCCGCGCCATGGCTCGGGTCCAATCTATGAGCCGCATTAAAGTATCGTCACTGGGCGGTACTGCTGCCGCCCAGCTACGTCATCAGGTTTTGCGAAGGAGAGAATGAATGAAAACACTCGCGTTTTGTCCTCGAAATTAAAGCTCAACAAAGGCGTTTCTTGGTCAGTGGCGTTGCGCGCGAGCATCCTTGAGTCCCACTAGTGCCAGTAAGCTCGTGTTAAAGTAAAAACATTCCAGTTGAATATCGTTGCACCGCCCCTTTAAAGGAGGATAGTAACACCTTATAACAGCCTGTGGTCTTCGCATCTGGTGCTTTGCAACAAAACAGATGGCTCGACAAGGTTCGGCGCCAACTATAGAAGGCTGAACAGTCCTCACTAAGCTTGATCTGTACCCCTACGTTGACATGATGATGCTCTTGATCGTCTCCATGGTTCCCAATATTTCTCGACCCTGGTCTTCATCTCGGGATACTCGAAAATTGAACTTGATCCAGATGGCGCTGAAAAGTAAGCCTTCGTAACACATGACGGCCTGTTTTAGTCCAGACGTTTACGATTTGGATTGTTCAATTCACCTGCGAACTTTCAGTGTCTCAAGATAACGTCCTCGGCCACTTGAAATGGACCATGGAGTTGGTCTACCCCGAGGACCGTAATCGTGCATGCCGACAGCTTTGACGAGAATCAACATCGTCTCTAGGTCATGTTTTAGATGCCCTCTCGAAAGCTGGACTTCGTGTAAAGCCATCTAAATGTTTCTTCGGATATGACGAGGTACCCTCCTCGGCCATGTCGTCAACAAAGATGGTATTCGTCCAGACCCCGCAAAGCTGTTAGCGTTTGCTAATATACCCGTACCCCCAACGATAAGGCAGCTAAAGAGCTTGCTAAGTTTTCGCATACTACTTCCGCCGCTTCGTAGATAGCTTGTCCTTAAGGGCTTCTCCTCTGAACCGGCTGCTAAGAAAAGACGCCAAATTCGTATGGGGAGCAGAAGAACCGGCAGCCTTCGCGGTCCTCAAGCGATCTCTTATAGAACCTTTTACGCAGGTCCGTTCTGTAGACGACGCACGCACCGTCATCCACACTGACGCCAGCGGGGAATGCTTAGGGGCTGTCATTCTTCAAGATGACAAATATGGTCGAGAACGCCCGGTTACCTATGCAAACAGAAGGCTTCGTGAACCAGAAAGCCCGTCACCACTTCCGAACTGAAGTGTCTCGCAGTAGTGTGGGCTGTGGAAAAGTTTCGCCCTTAGCTCCACGGCATAAAATTCACAGTTGTCACCGACAACTCTGCATTGCAGTGGCTCCAACGAAAGACATATCATACGTCAAAGCTTGCTCGCTGGGCCATGAAACATCAAGAGAACAATTTTTTAATTGTTCACCGAAGCGTAAGGCACCATGAGGACGCCGACTTCCTCTCCTGCAATCCCGTCGAGTATGGTTCATCAGTTTCTGTTCTAGCTCTGCTTGATTGGCGAGCAGCGCAGTCAAACGACACAGGCGCGTCGACTATCATCAGTAATCTCGCGAACACAGGCAGCGAATCTTCTGGTCTTCATAAATGACGGCTGCAACGTTTGCGAGCGCACTCCCGGCTATGCGATGGGTTTCTCTGCCATCGATCACGGAAGTCCGATTCGCGGCTGCCTGTTGTTTCCACGAATCTGCACCCCAACTTTATGGTCATGTGTCACAACGCCCGAAACGCTGGTCATCTTGGACAACAGCGGACTTCAGTAGAAATCACTGAAAGGTT
>JAZHYW010015160.1:0-12344 GCA_037355805.1 Ixodes ricinus
CATACGAGATATGGCAAGCGAGAGTCTTTCTACTTTTAGGCCTATAGTTGAGATTCCCCGACTACTCCTTAAAGCTACTAAGAGAAGATTGAAAAAAGAAAACTGTTGAAGACTTTTTAAATGTAATTTGTACAGTTGGTTCAATATTGCTCTTGTGATTATTTTTTTTAAATTTTCCACTGTGTTATTTGACTGATTATTTGACTAAAGTTACTGTCAGACTTCTTTGCCACGATGTGTTTCTAAGACTTCTTTGCTATTTATGTAATTTCCCTTGCTGGGTTCTGCCCCTCAAGCCTGACTTCAACAGACCCGTTACTTTATTGTGTATTCAAGATATGTGAAATGAATGCATTATTATTTTTTTGTCAACTCGATTCACTATGATCTTTAAAAAAGCACCTTAAAGAAATGTGCTAGAAAAAAAAGCAAATATGTTTGCAATGTACGAGTTCATTATATAATAATAAAATATTAATAATAATAATACTTTTATTGACATAAACATGAATACAATAACCTCAGCGGGTTAGTCGAAGTTGTGTGACTGGACCCTGCTGGCGGTAAGAAACACATAGTATTCATATAAAAAAAATATTCTAAGTTAATTTAGAAACATCACTAAAAAAACTGAACAAATTGATGCTAGAGAGTGCAAAACAAATTTCTGTTGAATCTACAGGCAAATATAACTCAAAAGAATAAATCTAAAAGACTGTAACATTTAACCCCCCCCCCCTGTTTCCCAACCAACAAAACAAAAAACATTTTTGATTGGGAACACGATTTTTTTTCTTTTTTTCAAAAAGAAAGGACCAATATTCGAACATACGCAAATTACAAACATGATATGAGTGAACACTTACACAAAAGATAGGCAGAAATATATTTTAATAATAATAATATAATAATAATAATAATAATAATAATAATAATAATAATAATAATAATAATATTAATAATAATACATTTATTCCAGCATTTGATTTTTTTCTTCATTATATTAGACTCGGGTCTGCCGAAGCCAGGGTTGGCTTGTGTGACACGACCCAGCAATGATGTTAGCCAATGTGAGTGGTAGACGGGCGTTCTTGGTATTGCCCATAGCAGTCAGTATACTATAGAAGTTCAAAATAGCTCACAAATGGCAGACAGTATAGATGTTTGAAATAATTCACAAATTGCAAAAATAAGAAACACAGAGATGATTTCTATAACTACACTATACCATCCTTCATAAAAAAAGTAATATTTAAACACATAGATAAATCAATGTACACTTTCAAAAGAAAAAAAATATGTTTGCAAAAAAATAACAATAAAAAAGGATGTGTGTATACAGGCATATTTATTTATTTATTGTTTATTTATTTATTGTACATACCCTCAAGCGCCGAAGCATTGTAGAGGGGAGGGGCAAAGCACACAAAGATGCACCAAGGCATATATATATACCCAAATTTAGATCTACAGATACGTACACGGATATACAAATTTAACAGTACTTACAGCATAGACACAAATGAAGACAAAAACAAATGCCTATGTGGATTCAGCACCAACTGAAGAAAGGTCCAAAGAGTTCGAAATGTTATTCGCAAAAAACAAATGCATATATGGTTTCTAGCACATTTCTTTCAGGTGCTTTTCTAAAGATCATAGTGAATCGAGTTGACAAAAAAAAATAATGCATTCATTTCACATATCTTGAATACACAATAAAGTAACGGGTCTGTCGAAGTCAGGCTTGAGGGGCAGAACCCAGCAAGGGAAATTACATAAATAAGCAAAGAAGTCTTAGAAACACATCGTGGCAAAGAAGTCTGACAGTAACGTTAGTCAAATAATCAGTCAAATAACACAGTGGAAAATTAAAAAAAAAGAATCACAAGAGCAATTTTGAACCAACTGTACAAATTACATTTAAAAAAGTCCTTAACTGTTTTTTTTTTTTCAATCTTCTCTTAGTAGCTTTTAAGGAGTAGTCGGGGAATCTCAACTATAGGCCTAAAAGTAGAAAGACTCTCGCTTGCCATATCTCGTATGACACCGGGGGCTTTAAAAACGATCTGAGCTACACAAATCTCTGAGGGACACATGGAATCATTAGACCAATAATGAGATAGCACGACACATTGAAGATGGACTGAACGAAAGTTGGGCAACTATAAAAGCCCCTACGCAGAGTTGCGTTTTAGAGCTTTTGAATGCGTTTGACTGCGTTGCGTTGAGAATCGAAAGAGAGTCATCGGCACATCTGTGCTTCGTATGAAGCGTAGAATCAAATTCAAGGAATCGTCTTGGCAGCTGACATAAGAAGCAGATATGCCCTGGTTTCTCGCAGCCGCAACGCAGTCAAACGCTCTCAAACGCAACGGTGCAAAGATGTCTGCTCCCACTGGAAGATCAAAATGGTACCCGGTGCTACTCTGTCACTAAAACCAACTTTTTTTTTCATTTATGAATTAATTAAAATTTTTTTTTGTCTTACGCTTACGATAACGTTTTCCAAGCGCTGCAGTTATTCAGAAAATAAATAAATAAATAAATAAATAAATAAATAAATGAATAACAAATATTTAAACCAGCTTCCGAAATGCATGTGTCACACTGTGCTGGAGGTTCAGCACAGTGCTGTCGAAGCGTAATGTGCAGTTTGAACGTTCAATCAGTATCAACTCGCCCAACTGACCACCTTACTGCGCAGTTTCACTTCTGCAAACTTATTTCGCGTGTAGTACTTTTTTAAAACGGCACGGACTACGTGCGTAATTTTTCACGCGGCGGCTTCGTTCGAAAATCCATCATCTGTCGCGCCTTCCGCATTTTCACTCCACGTAAGGTATGATCGTGCCATCTTGTGAAGTTAAGAGCAACTGACAAAATGTTTAAAGAATTGTCCGCAGGGTGGCGGAAGCTACCATTATCTAAAATGTATTGGCCCTCGTTTGTCTACTTTTCTTATAAAGTCGAAAGTCGCTAACGACGGTGGCTCCCAAAGACGCCGCGGCCGACGCTGAAGTACCCAAACATACAAATTGTCCAACTTACAGCGCCACGGTGCGTCTACGATAACCACGATAACGCGCGAAAAGCCATCTCTGCGGAGAAAAGGAAGTGGGATTTCTCTTCGCGAACAGCCTTTTCCGGTCTAGAAGCAGACATGGCGAACCCAATAAGCAAGAAGAGGAAGGTCAGAATTTCAATTTATTATTCTAATATTCATGATCACCCCGAAATACACCCGTTACTGATTCCGGGGAAGTGCCTACTTTCGATGGATGCGCAGTATGAAAGCGATCGTTGCGTAGAACTATGTGATAAAAGACGATTGCGGCGGCACACCTGGAGGAATGCTTTGCTTCAAATCACGCTCCTGTGCGTGACAACTACCCGCCGTGTGTGGCTTTGCTTAGAAAATGTGCCACTTTGTTGCCTCCGGTCACGTTGATGCCTCTGAAGTGTACAATATCTGTGTAATTAGCGTAACATAGGATACAAGCTTGTGAATATAAAGTCTAGTGTCCGCTTGAACCCCAAGGAGCCGGTGCTATTTCCATCGCATCGAAAGAAAGCGCATACGGTTAAAAGAACAGAAGTGCCACGTAAGGTAACGCGTAAAGTAATATGAAAAACTGCTTAATGCATTGAGCCCTCCATACGTTATTCTATACTATACTTCTCCATGTTCCCAGCGTTTGGCTCGGCACCTTCCTCGCCGAATACCTCGCCGGCAACCTCTTTAGTGTTATGAATTTGATCGAAGCGTTCTTGTTCTCCGTGGTGGCCTTTGTTCTGTGCCAGCCTAGATTTGTGGCAGTGTCTTCATCGGACGTTTTCAAACGTGGATTTGCGGGGTGCTTGAGCGGTAGCAGGCAGTTAAGGGTATCTACGAACAACGCTGCTGGAATAACTGATTGTTCTCGCGCGTTAACAAGATGTGTAGGCTGCCATTTAGGGTTTTAGTGTCTTCCTGATTCCGAAATAGGTATTGCTGCATCACTGATCACGTACTAAGGCGGATTAGTTGGATTTGTCCCTACAAGGTGTTGCATGGAAGCTACTGGTGGAACACGCCTGCTGGTCTTTGCTAGCCACAGGAGTATAAGTGGCTATCCACTGGATGCCATGTTTGATCGCGGTGTTCACAGCTCACGCTCTGGACAATCCTCCCCTTACCTTCCGAGGGAGCTCCAACCTGGGTGGTGTGCAATGCACGTGGTGGAAGCATCATGGAAGCTCGTTGCAAGCTTGAGTTAGCAGCAACGGACTTAATTATGGCCGGGACTGAATACCACCGATAAGTGAGCTCTGTTCCGAGCGTGCCCACCAGTGAAGGGTGCAGTCAAATGTGGCGCCCAGTGAATACCTCATTTTTGTCCTGTCTGTGACCATAGCCAACATAGCTTGTGTTTTCCCTGCTAACATGCATCCTCTCCCTCGCCACGCAGTTTGTCGCCGACGGTGTTTTCAAGGCGGAGCTGAACGAGTTCTTGCGGAGAGAACTGGCCGAGGATGGCTACTCGGGCGTGGAGGTGCGCGTCACGCCACAGAACACAGAGATCATCATCCTGGCCACCCGCACCCAGTCGGTGCTGGGCTGAAGAGGCCGCAGGATCCGGGAGCTCACCTCGGTCGTCCAGAAGAGGTTCAGCTTCCCTGAGGGGACTGTGGAGGGTTAGTCCCGCCATCGCTGCCCTTTGGACTTCTTTAGGGGCACTGAAAGTGCACCAAATGCGGTCTCGTTTAACTGTCCAGTACTCCGTTTGCCAAGTCTCAGCCCACTCGAGGTCGATGGTAAATCTGCCTGGGTGGTTTTGGTAGAATCCACCTCTTCTGACAAATGTGGTGGTGGGACTTGGTTAGAAAATTATTGTGGCATGCAACTTGAGGAGAAAAAAGACACCGTCAGGAAGGAGAAGGGGAAGCTTCTTTGTTGTAACTTGGGCACAAAAGTGAGGTCTCGGGAGCTGAATCTAGGTCACTGTAGCTCGATAGAGCTAACAAGATCTAGCGTCCTCACCCTAAGGATTGTTTGCTCTCGTTCTTGCCTTGCCCACATAGCATCATACTGAAAACGCTTTCAAACCAGGTGGTGGTGAAAACATTTCTTTTATTAATATTGAAACCTCTACCCTGTGGCTGTCCTGTCGTAGCTAGGGGGAAGACTTTTAAACAGTCCTTCGATGCCGGCAGATCGGATGAGGAAAAAAAGTGCTTTGTAAACTGCTCTGGCCTTGTCGGAGAGTCCACTGCTTCAATGAAATGTGGTGCGCAGTGGGCATCCCACGCTGCCTCTGAGTTGCTTCAAAGGTGCGGTGATAGTGGATAGCTAGGCCGGGCGGTCCCGTAGCAAGTGCTGTTTCCACTGAAACCGGGAATCCGGTAAAGGCTAGTTTAACAAGGTGTGCATTTGCTGTCACCTTCGTACACCGTTCTGCTTGTTGCTCCGATGGTTAGCGCCGATGCAGCATCATGGAAAGCCTTGCATCATCTCATTGGTGTTTGTTTTATTCACAAGTACTAATTACTTTCTTACGTCGCAGTGAATGCGTGTCTTATGAATTACGTCATAGTCCTCGCGCGTGAATTAGAATTACCGGCGTTTCGTTCCAATCTTGCTCTAACGGCTTGTCGCATCTCTAACAGCCTTCTGCGTCATTTTTCCAAGTTGGTCGTCTTTTTGTTGAGCTAGCTCACGGTGCCTCAACCTGTGCGAATGTCTTAAAAGTTGGTAGGATTTTGTATCTAGTGGCGTGTGAAAATAATTCTTATGTGGTGTCTTTTGTCTGGCACGAGCTGCGAGGTCACAGCAAATGCGCACCTAACATCGTTGTCCATCCTTGAACTAGCTTTTTATCCTAAACGGCTCCATTCTCATGAAGAGAAACTTTGAACAGCTCTTTTGTATGGTAAAATATCACTCTGACGCTTTCTTAAATTAGCAGCCATTTGAACTAATGATAGGTACTGTAAAAACGAATGGGTCTTTCATGAAGATCACTTCTCCACCCGAGTCCAACGCCGGTTGGGTTGAAACATCCCGCTACCACGTGACAACTAGTCGCGCGCAGGCGATGAGGATTGACCCCCTCCCTTCTCTTTCCTGGGGGGGCGGGGCGGGCGGGGGGGCCGATCAGAGTCATATGACACGACAGGATTTCTAAATATAGTTAATTCCCTACTGCCACTTTGACCTTGCTTTTACACATTCTATGTCTAGGGCTGGGGTTTCAAAAAAACATTCGAAACAAATGTAATGCAAGCCGCCTCTCTGGGAAAGATGGCTCGCGATTGGCTGACGGGCACCCATGGTTCCCGCGCTGACACCGCTGTTGGGGTGTGCCCCACCCCGCCTTTCTTGAGTGGAAAAATTAGCCCAGAAAGTGGTGTGTACCGACCTTTCATTGCGTCTTTAATAGGGAAACCAGCGTCGCGTGATGGTAACTTCTCAATTTTTAGGATGCTTAGGGCCCCTAGAATCAGTTGCAACCAAGAACAGACGATCCCGGAATCCTCTTTAGTGCCCTTTTAAGTGCGACTCCCGAACTCTGAAAAGCTCGACAAACGCACCCGGCGTAGCTCAAACCACGCCCCGCATTCTGTGTTTCCTAACTTTATCTGTGAAGTTAAGATCCTTTTTTTTTACTTTTAGAGTGCAGCTCTTAGGCGCTTGTTTCTGGCTTGAGCGGCATCGGCGTAACGGTGAGGTAATGTGACCCCCAAGGCCATGTGACCCCCCCCCCCCCGCCCCGAGGTCCCGTGACGTTACGTGACTCCTGTGAGGGGATAAGGAGAGGAGGTCACGTGCCCCCCCTTCCTCCCGAGGTTATGTGACCCCCCCCCCCCTCCAAGGAGATTAAAGAATGGGAGGAGGAGGAGAAGGAGGAGGGGTATACCCTGCCCTCAGTACCCTTCCATCCTCCTCCTTAAGAACTGCGCTCTAATTCGGCATTACAGGAAGTTGTAAACGGCTTTCACTTTTTTTTTTTACAGCGCAGCTCTTAGGTGCTCGTTTCCGGCTTGAGCGGCGGCGTAACCGCGCGGTGCATGATGGGTTCCGCTAAATTTAGCGGAAAAATTTTCCCGCTAAATCTAGCGGAAAATGTTTCCCGCTAAATCTAGTGGAAAATTTTCCCCGCTAAATCTAGCGGAAAATTTCCCCCGCTAAATCTAGCGGAAAAATTTTCCCCGCCAAATTTAGCGGAAAATTTTCCCCGCTAAACTTGGCGAAAAATTTTCCCTGCTAAATTTAGCGGAAAATTTTCCCCGCTAAATTTAGTGGAAAATTTTCCCCGCTAAATTTAGTGGAAAATTTTCCCTGCTAAATTGAGCGGGAAAATTTCTCCGCCCCCCACCCCTCGAGGCCACGTGCCTTCCCCTCCTCCTCAAGAGTTGCGCTCTAATTCGGCGTTACAGGGAGTTGTAAACGGCTTTCATTTTTTGCTTTCTTTAGTTGTGGGTTGTGCGTCGACACACACAGGGTTCGCACAGGTGCTTGAAAACCTTGAAAACCCTTGAATTTGAAAATGCCATTTTCCAGACCTTGAAAGTCCTGGAATTTGTAGCGGTGCTTGAAAACCCTTGAATTTCCCTATGATAGTCAGTGGTGCTACATTTTTTATAATATTAAAATAGAATCATGATTTTTACGTGTATGTTAAAAAAAATTTTAAACTAAAACGAGGGAATTCTCTTATATGGCATACAACTCGACATATTTGGTTGATACACGTTAAGCGCCTGGCCACAATGGTAGCAGTCCCGGTGGTTCCGGATCCGGTCTCGCCCGTCCGCTTCTTGTGATCTTGCGCCGTCCCTGGTTTCCTTGTTTTGAGTCTGCTTTACGCAGCACATGGTGGACGTTGTTTAAGCTGCGTGCGATGCCCGGAAAGTGCAACTTCCAGCGGTCGTGGTTGGGTCATGACGACTACAGACACTGGGTTGTGTCGGACCCAGGGAGCATGAATCGGGCAAAATGCAGACCTTGAGGGAAGACGTTTGACGTCTCGTCAATGGGCGAGTCCGCACCAAAAAACCACATTAAAAGTGCGAAGCACAGTGGGAACATGAAGAAGACAGCAGGTAGCTCCATGAAGAACTATGTGACTCTGTGCTTCAGTGACCGATCAGTCTCCGCGGGATCCGTCCCCGCAGCCCCAGCAGAGTCATCGGTCTTGACCAGCGCGTGCAAGGTGGTAGATAGAGTGCTCTAAATTTGGTGGATAGAGTGCTCTAAATGACTTAATTTACGCGGGCTCGAATTTTCGCGAACCATACCAAAGCTGAGAATTTGGAATTATTCGCGGGTTCTAATTTTTGCGACTCGAATGTAGCTTCCGAAGTGTTGATATTGTGCCCAAATTGTTCGCGGTACTTGTTCTTCACGAAACGTGGGCAATTCGCGAAAATTAAGTCATTTACAGTATTAAAGGGGTCCTTTAAAATATCTTTCCAGGTCCTTAAAAGTCCTTGAAAACCCTTGAATTTTTTTCTTTGAAGCCTGTACGAACCCTGCATACAGAATCGCTAGACGTGGTTGTTTTCTTAGGTGAATGTATAGTTACTGACGAAACAACTATAGACTTGGATGAACGTCGAAGCGCCGTTGAAGGTAATAAGCTTGCCCGGGAGGTGGGGCAACTGAAGCTCTTCCCTACCGTTGTCACCTTTTCAGTGACTATAAACATTGCAATGGTTTGCCAATTTCGCTTCTGGCGCCCCTTTAGCCTGTGGTGCAACACTGACCTGGTGCCACGGTTCCCGCTTCCCCGCAGCTGTACGCCGAGAAGGTGGCCTCCCGCGGCCTGTGCGCCATAGCGCAGTGCGAGTCGCTGCGCTACAAGTTGATCGGCGGCCTGGCGGTGCGCCGGGCCTGCTACGGCGTGCTGCGCTTCATCATGGAGAGCGGCGCCAAGGGCTGTGAGGTGGTGGTCTCGGGCAAGCTGAGGGGCCAGCGAGCCAAGTCCATGAAGTTCGTGGACGGCCTCATGATCCACAGCGGCGAGCCGACCAGCGACTACGTCGAGACCGCCGTCCGCCACGTGCTGCTCCGGCAAGGTGGGTTCCGTGGGCAGGACCTTACCTTGCAATGTTTGGGGCTGGTTTATAACAATAGACCATTTGCTATATCCCCCAAGTGCCCTGGCCAGTGCTAAAAGAATCATGGGAACGGTGTTCCTTCAGCTCTTTAGTGATCGGTAATTTTGACCCTATCCTTTGTTACACGCCTTGTAGCGTAATTTGGAGTCGCCCTGAACAAGCGCCTGATATACTCCAGTGACCTGTCATTTTGCTTTTAAAATTTCTCCTTAATGTCAGCGTTTTTGATACTGTGCATGTTTTCCACCCTTCAACCTGGATGGGCTGCAGAAATCTCTTATATTATTATCATACTGACATTAAGTTAGAAACGCTAAAAATGCTATAAACAGCCCCGCGGACTCCGAGCAAAATCCTGGTTTTTGTTGTGAATTCTCGGCTTTTTAAGGAACTCCTGCTCAAACAACTATCACGAGAATGATAATATTGTAAGAGATTTCTGCAGCTCAGTCAGGTTGAAAGGTGGATCACATCTACAGTATCAAAAATGCTGATATTGACAAGACATTTTAAAAGTGAAATGAGGGGTCCTTGGGGTATATCAGGCGCTCGTTCAGGGTGACTCTGAATTACGCTCAAAAGCTCTGTAACAATGGAATTGGTCGAAGTTAGCGATCACTAAGGGGCTGAAGGAACACCGTTCCCATGATTTCTCGTGTCTGGGCCGGGGTGCTTGAAATATTGCAAATGGTTTATTGAGGGCTAGTAGCAGTGGAATATGTTTCCTTTTGACTACGGCGAAGTGCATTTCGGCGGCTCGTGAGGGCTAGTAGTAGCAACCGAATGCAGCCGTACCTTCCACCATGGTACGGCGAAACTAGCGCCGCTAGGCGCTGCGGCAACGTCGCGAACTTGGCCCAGGTTGTAAAGTACTTGCAGACGGCCCCACGGCGCCGCTAAAGCGAACAGCCATCATCATCATCAGCCTGCTCACCTTTCTCTCCTTCCACCCCCTCTCCCTGTCTTTTTTTTTTTCTTGACTTTTTTTTTTTTTTTTTTGTATGCGTGTTTTATTGTAGGCAACAGCGCGAAAATTGGGCGGGGACGAAGAGAGAAACACACGGAACGAGCTCTCGTCCCGTGTGTTTCTTCTTAGATCCTCGTCTGTTTTTTGCGCTGTTTCCTACTGATGGATTCCCAACTCGCCCAACAATTCATTCTTCTGCGTGTGTTTATCGCGCAGTGCTTATGCGATGATGGGTGGTGATGCGTGTTGGAGATTTGGCGTACGGCGCGCGCTCGTGCGTCTGTGTTGAAAGCATCACGCTTTTTCACACTGTAAACACGGATGTCGCTTGATCACGAACATCTGTGTTTGCTGTCATTTTTATCGATGCCTAACAACAAGCACACTGCACACAGCCTCGCCAAGGAAACGTCATAAAACCGGGAGATTGAATCAGACACATTTTATTTGAAGTCATTTCACGTTCTAAAAATGCCTAGCTATTTACAGAATTGAGAGAAAGTTTACAGGAACACATAAACAATGAATAAGTCGGCTTTATGGCGAGATCAAAACATAGATATACAAACACGTAACATGTGACATCATATAGAAAAAATTGCGTTCACTGGCATCTCATGCATCTTTCAATGATTATTTACATATGTACTTTATTACTACATGCGTCTTAAACAAGCAGTTTTCACAAATAGCACATCTCATTTATTTAAGCTCTTACCCACGACATTCAATAAAACGTTTACAAGACATTATAAGTTACTTTTATACCCTATAATGCCGTACTAGTCATCACACGAAAAAAGCATCCTAAAACTCCAGTGCACAGCATCCGAATTTTTTTTTTTTTTTATACAATGCATGAGATTTAATGTATGAGCAACCTTAAAGGGGCCCTGCAATCATAATTAAGCGTCTACCTTTTTTGCGGTTTCCACGTCTCTTGGGGTTCGGGCAAGCCAGCGGGCATGGAGAGAGTAACTAAATATCAGTGCGTCATATTTTAACCGGACGACGCGGAAACCTCCTCCACCGACGGGGGCGACCCGCGGTACCGAAAGCGCGCGTAATGTGACGTCTTAGGTCCTGGGCTTACTACTGGTCAGAGCCGCTAAAAGCTTCTTTTTAGTCGAAATACAAAATATAAGTGGCGCGAACCGTTTCAATTATTTATAAAAAGTAGTTTTTGTTCAGTATTTTAGATCAGAAAAGAAACAAATGCAGTTCATAAAGTACGGAAACAAGAAATGATCCGTCGACATACCCGCCACCAAGCGGTGGAAAAGGCGGCGCATACTAGAAAGGAGTAGTGGGATCAGGCGCCGACACGGAAAGGTCCCGGATGTACGCGGCGGCGCTGCGGCCGTAGGGACCGAAGGACCCGACCGGCTCTGAGCGTTCCCAAGGCCTTCGGTGAGCAGCTTTGTCTGGCGGTTTGGCCGTTTCGCGGTATGGCAGCGCGAAGTGGCTCCCATTCTGAACTGATCTTTACCCCGTGTTTGCTGTCGTTTGTGGCCAATGAAGTGTCATGCCGAATTTGTGTTTAATCGCGCAGCAAATGCAATGAGAGCCGCTCTAGCTGCCCGCTACATACAGCCTATCCAGAACACGCTTTAGTGGCGCCCTCTCGCGCCGTCGACACGGAGTACGGCAGCCGTGAGCGCTCGCTCAGCTCACTACCCCTCGTCTAGTTCACGGCCACTCAAGCAACCAAGGACGTCATGAAGGAGGTTATTTTTTGCTTGTTTTTGTAATTTTAATTTGCCTATAACTTTTAAAATAAAGCGAAATTCGAGAAAAGAAAAGTGTCATTAAGTTACTACGTTCAGTGCACTCAGGTTTGGTGCAAATTAAAAAATTAGTAAAAAAGTCATTGCAGGGCCCCTTTAAGGTGAGATGCAAGTCGAAGAACTGCGATTTTAAAAAAAAAAGGGGTTTTGCGTTTATTAGTGCTTTATTATCTTTGAACCTTCGTCTTTAGCGTGTAAAAAAATCAAGACCGGATATCATCGCTAAATTGGTCAAATATGAGTTGAAGCCCTTCTCGCGATGTAAAGCTGCGCAAATCTGAGCCATTTTCGAGCGCGTGATTCTTAGGATCGCGGAGTCGCCCGCCATCGCGTTTATTTTGGCACGTAGGCCTAGCCGTTTTCACTCCGAAACTGTCGTCGATAGTTTCGTATTCTGGTTGAAAATAATAGCAACTCATTGTTCTTCCCGCCGCAAACGTGCGTTGCCACTGGACTTTTAAATCACGTGATGCGATAGCAATACGTAG
>JAZHYW010015163.1:0-58437 GCA_037355805.1 Ixodes ricinus
GCCTACTCATGCCGACGCTCCTTGAAGGGAGAGGGGAAGCGCTGCGGCTTGTATCTAGGTGGTGTTGCTCCGGCGCACCCTATGGAAATGATTGTGGACGCGGCCCATCTGCGGGATAAGCCACGCCACCTACCCCGGGCGCGTTCATTTTCCGTTGGCTAGATAAGCCGGCCACGAACGGCGGCCGGGACTCTCGTCGGGGGAGGCTCTGGGCCACGGAGCCTCTTTCTTTTTAAAGCTTCCCCTTTCCACGAATCTGCCTAATGCGGCAGCGTGGGCCACTTTCAAGTGAATCTGTCTAATGCGGCAGCGTCGACACTTTTTTGTTCATTTTACTAGTTTTGTCGACGGGCACAGCGTGGTGGCTCAGGAGACAAATAAACCCGCTTCTTGAGTATCTTTGTGTTTCGGAGTGATCCCTCTCCTCGGAGCCCACGGCAGCCTCCGGACGGACCCGGCCGTAGCAGTCCTCAACATCGAGCAACGGAGTGGGATAGACCTCGTGGTTCAGGCAGGCAAGTCGAATCCCAACACTTACAGCTAAACGAAAACGCGTAATGCATTTTTGTTTTCCAGATAGTCTTTTCCTGCAAAAGAGGTCAGCTTTCTAACTCCCGCCACCTGTCTTCACGTCTGTGCCGTGGGAAAACGGGGAAAACGCAACGTTGCAATGCTGTGTTGATCCACAGTACAGTCACAGCGACAGCTGTGAAATTTTAATCGACCCTAAATTCATATTTTTTCTTACGTACATCGCAGTACGCCATTGTCGTCCTCTTGATGACGTAATTCATTTGTGTCAGCCCTATGAAGCGGCTGTCCACACCGGTCACGTCAAGCAATACCGGTCCCCGCGTCCTTAAAAGAAAACAGAAGCGGGCCGTATAAAGAGTAAATATGATTAGCTGCGTCTTATTTTTGCGTCACATGCACAGCCCCAAAGACGTACGCAAATACTACGCATTTTCCTTGCGTAAAAACGCGGAACGCGGGCGCAAACTGGCAAGATACGGCCCGCGTTTTTGACGGGACGTGGGCAACGGATCCGCTTGACGTGGTCGGTGTGGACACCCTTTGACAGGACTCATCTTGTGCACGCCCTCGTTCTGGGAACCCTGAGGTACGTTTTGCGGTACGTAAAGTGTGTTACGAAGGACATGCACTTACCATGAGCACTTACATGCTCTTACCATGCACTTCCATGCACTTACCATGGGCTGAGACGCACAACACATGTGCACCCAACTTCCCCTCCATGCTACGAGGGAGGCAAAGAGGTGGATTCGCGCCGCGGCCGCCGGGAAGCAGGACCGCAGTCGCAAAGATGCGCTCGGATAAGAAACCGAAATCTAGAAACGCGTCCAAATGGAGCGTTTTTACAGAAAGCCGTAAAACGCTGCCCCGGTGTCATATCATTCTATGAAGAATTGATTTAGTGGTTTCCGATGATGCTCAGCAAGTTTCTAATTAGAACTATATGTCTATTTGCACTAACTAAAAGTTAATTAACAAATTTTACTTAATTAGTCGACTGATAGTTGCGACAATCTCCCTATACTATGTCTCCCTGGCCGTATAACTCATCTGCACAAACCGCATAAGTGTAGCTTTCACGGCTTTTTTTAAACAAGGCTGAAAGAATAAAAAAAAACACACCTCTACACATATATAACTGAAAAGAAAAGAAAACTCGGTGAGAATCAGCAACAACGGACGGTTTATTCTGCAGCGTTTGAGCCGGAGTCTGCCTGAAACGTCAAAATGCCAAAACGTCCAAGAATAAACCGTCCGTTGTTGCCATAGAGTATTACAATAAACGCTAGAGGCTCAGCTGGCGCTAGTGTCTACGGGACTTCCGGTTGCAAATTGAAGCAGACAGCATGCAGTCTACATTTCCAGCCTCCCTGTGTATTCCTATGGGAAAACGGGCGTGAATTTTGTCTCTTCGCCGGAAAATAACATGAATTACTTTAGTCATATCGGTTGTAACGGATAGTGTGTACCTTTATTGGTATTGTGAAAGTGTAATTGCTTTAGTTACACCATTTTTCTTTATCACTGAACGATGTTAAACTTCGCTCTATTTCAGGCCCAAAGCCCTGTTTCAAGGAAGGTATGTGATAAACGAGCGACGGTTCTAAGCAAACTAACGATCGAAAGGAATGTAGTGTGTGTTCAGGTTCGCTAGCATTCCGGTGGTGCTTATATATTGCTAATATGCCCGTCCTGTCATTAGATGAAAATGACTCCGTCGTGCGCATCTTTACGATCGGTTAAAGAAACAATCGAACGCAAAAAATAAAGCACGTGAGCTACGAAAGGTATGTCTTTTTATTATTTCCCATGTCGGGCAGTTTTTATCGGGCACCTGCTCTCTGGCTCCCTTATTTGCAAAGATTTGGAGCGTGCGGGTGATCCTTTGAACCATTTGAACCCAGAACAAGCATCTTCACAGTACTTATTTATTGCAAATCTGACTATATTACGTGACTTTCAATTTATTTTGATCGTCTGCAAGCACAGGGAGTTACTTATCCAATGTTACTGCGTAGTTCTTGCCGTCTCTCTCGGTTTTCTACATGTCCTTCGTTCGTTCGGCACGTATATCCCCCATGTTGAAAAGCGTCGACGCCGTGTTCGCGCTAACAGTGTCCGACAGTGCGCAAAAATACACGTACGAAGCCGTTTTAGCACCGTTTTTAATGCGATGAATTTGAAAGAAAAACGCCGTAACTGAGCATTTATTTCGTCTGCGTGACTGAGAAATGTTCCAATGTGCCTAGTACGTACAAGTTATTCGCGATATTTGCTCTTATAATCGAGCGCAGAGAGAAAATGCACTCGCTTTTTCCCATAGGAATACATTACCGGAAGTCAAATTTAGACTGCTTGCTGTCTGCTTCAAATGCAACAGCACACTAGCGCCAGCTGAGCCTCTAGCGTTTATTGTAATAACTCTATGGTTGTTGCTGTTTTTGAAGTAACCGAGAAAAGGACGACTGACAACCTCGGAGTGGCTGCTAACGTGGAACGTTTTAATCAGCTGCCCTAGCCCTTTTCGCCCCGGCTGTCGTCTCGTGGACTCGTGCCAGCACCCGCGCGCTAGGCGGTGTTGCAGTGACGTAGCAGTCTGTTTGTGCCCGCGACACGGGCAGGCGCGAGTGCACGCGCCGGTTACGATGACGTAGCATTCCCTCCCCCTTATAAGTTCAATCTGTCCGGTGGTTTCCGCTTGGCGCGTCGAACAGCCTGGGCACAGAAGCTGGCTGTGTGGCCGGCTCAACTGGCCCGAAGTCACTGTGCTCGTAATCAGCCCCGTCACTGGAAGTGGCCCCATCTTCCGGTGTCAACTGCTCTTCCTGCTCACCCGTCTCCACCTTGCCTTCGGCCTCTTGTGGGGCGTGTGTAGCACTCCGTCGACGCAGTTGGTCCAGGTGACGCCGCTGTTGTCCACCAGGTGTATCCAGGGTGACCATAGCGCCTTCCTTCGGTCGATATCACCGTCCCTGGTAGCCACCTTTGCCCTGGCTGAAACTGTCGCGACCAAACGCGCATTCCTGGAGTAAGTGACAACCTAGTGCTCGAGGTCTGTTCGATGATCTTGTCGTGCTCTTGTTCTTCCTCTCCTCCGGGAAAGTAGCCACTCAACCTCGATCTAGGTTGAAAGCCCATCAGCCTCTCTGCCGGTGACTGGCCGCCATTTGTTGGCGTCGACCTGTATCGAAATAAAAACTTCGAAATACGGTTCTGCAGGGTGCCTTCCTTGTTTTTCTTCAAGCCTTCTTTAATAGTGCGCACCGCGCGTTCCGCTAACCCATTCGATTGTGGGTGATATGGGGCTGTGGTCAGATGGCGCACGTGGTTGTCCTGTAGGAATCGTGCCATCGCTGCACTGGAAAATTGCGGACCGTTATCCGATACTAGTGTGTGAGGCAAACCAAAGCGCGCGAAGATTCCCCTGAGTACGTCAATTGTCGTGTCAGTTGTTGCTGTCTTCATGGGTACGGCCTCAATCCACTTCGTCTCCGCATCAACAAGTACAAAAATCATGTGCCCTTCCAGTGGACCGGCAAAATCCATGTGCAGGCGGCACCAGCGTTTGTTGGTCTCTGGCCATTTTGACGGAACCTGCGCCGCAGGCATCGGTAAACACTGCACGCACTGTGGGCAGTTTTGCACCAATTTCTCAATGTCCCTGTCTAATCCTGGGTACCAAAATACTGTCCGAGCGAGACTTTTCATGGCCGAGATTCCGGGGTGAGTGTCGTGCAGCTCCCTCAGCATTACCGTCCGCGCAGCTTCTGGCAGAACAACGCGATGGCCCCAGTAAATCAGGTTATGGCTCACCGAAAGTTCATCTCTGCGTGAAAAATACGGCAACAGTGGCTGCTCCTCTGTGCTTAACCTTGACGGCCACCCACCCTGGATCCATCTCTTCACTTGCTGAAGTTTCTTGTCGTCCTTGGTTAGGGTTGCCATCTGCTGTGCCGACAAAGACCTGTCATCCAAACCGCGTGTATACAACACATACTCCATGGGCTCTCTAGCGTTGTCAACATTAGACCCCGGCATGGTGGACCCCGGCAACGGCAAGCGACTTAGAGCGTCGGCATTCCCATTGTTCTGTCCTTTCCGATACTCGATGTCGTACTGGTATGCCGCGAGGAGCAGCGCCCACCTCTGGACTCGGGCTGCCGCCATTTGCGGGATAGCTTTCTCTGGGTGAAACAACGCCGTCAGAGGTTTGTGGTCTGTCACCAGTGTGAAGCGATTGCCGAAGAGATAATCTCTAAACTTCGTCACTCCAAACACCAACGCCAGCCCCTCTTTTTCTAGTTGGGAGTAATTGCGTTCAGCCGGTGACAGTGTCCTTGAACGGAACGCTATCGGGTAGTCCTTTCCGTTGCAGCGATGCGACAAGACAGCACCCAAACCGTCGGGTGAAGCGTCGCACTCTAGTCGCAACGGTTTCCGAGGGTCGTAATGAACCAGAAAATCGGCCTCTGTCATGGCACGTTTCGTCTCTTGGAAGGCTCTTTCCTGTTCCATCCCCCACTTCCATTGCGTTCCCTTGGCCAGCAGTCGATACAAGGGAGCCAGCGTGGTTGAAAGGTTAGGCAAAAACTTCGCGTAATAGGTCACAAGCCCCAGAAAGGATTTTAGCTGGCTCACAGATGTTGGCTTTGGCGCTCCTGTCACCGCCTCGAGATTGTCCCGTTGAGGATGAAGGCCTTTCGCGTCAATCTTATGTCCCAGAAACGACACTTGTTTCTCCCTGAACCGACACTTGCCTTGGTTGAGCTGGAGTCCATTGTCCCGGAGTCGCTGAAACACCTGTCGGAGCGTCGAGGTGTCATCCTCCTTCTCGGCGACAATGATATCGTCCAAGTATACCTTAACACGAGGCAGTCCCTGCAGGAGCGATTCGATGCGTCGTTGAAAGAGCGCTGGGGCGGACGCGATGCCGAAGGCCAGTCGGTTGTAGCAGTACAGGCCCTGGTGTGTGTTCAGCACTGCCATCTTCTGAGCCTCCTCGTCGAGAGGAAGCTGATTGTACGCGTTGCGTAAATCCAATGTGCTGAAGACCTCTCCTCCGTAGAGCGACGCAAAGATATCGTCAATCTTCGGCAAAGGATAGCACTCCAAGTGTGTCGCTGGATTTACAGTCATCTTAAAATCTCCACACAGCCTTATGTCACCGTTTTTCTTCGCCACCGGCACGACGGGTGTGGCCCACTCCGAAGTGCGAATCGGGGAGAGCACTCCCTCCTTTACTAGGCGATTAATTTCCTCCGAAACTTTATCTCGAAGTGCGTAAGGCACCGGTCGCGCCTTACAGAAGCGGGGCATTGCGTCTTCTTTTTTGTACAGCTTAACAGGTGGTCCCTTGCAGCAGCCCAGCTTCTCCTCGAAGATGTCTGCAAATTCTTCAAGGAGTTTCGGCACGGAAGCTTCGGCGTGGACCATGTTAACGCTGCGACCCAATCCCACATCTAGCAGAGACACACCAGCATTGTGAAATGCCTGAATTGTGTTCCGGCCGCACAGTAGAGGTCCTTGACAGTCCACAATGACCAACGCGCTGTTCACCAGTGCTTGACCGTGTTGTACCTTCATGGCAATTCTGCCCACAACCGGTAGTGGCCCAAGGAAGCACGAAAGGCGAAGGGGAGTCTTCTCCAGCGCGGGCCACCACTTGCGGTGCTTTTTGAAGACGCTCATGGGTATCACGCTCACTGGTGAACCAGTATCAACAAGCATTCGTAGCTTCCGGCCTTCCCAAAGCAAATCCTCTTCCATCGGTTGAACCACGTCTCTGTTGGCTGAACTGTGTGCAACCAGGGCTGAAAGCATTTCTTCCCCGCTCGCTTCCTTGTCAGAGTCGTCCAGCGCGTATGCTCCTTCCTCGTTGGTGCTACCGGACTTGCACGTTCTCGCCAAGTGGCCCTTCTTCCCACATTTGTGGCACACCGTTCTGCGGTGCCGACATTCGTCCGCTGAGTGATAGGCGTCACACCTCCAGCAAGCAGACACGTGTGCCTGCTGCGTTGTTGCCTCGTCTTGTAGGCCCCTGATTACTCCGACGAGTTCGGACGAAATGTGTACCACCTGCCCCGTCTTGCGAAGCTGTCTTCCGCATCGCCTGGACGCTTTCGCCGGCAGTCTCGGACGAAATTGCAAAATCTTCCGCCTCTTCTAGGCTCAATGTCTTACGCGTAAGCAAGAACCGCCGTGCGTCATCATCCCGGAGGCCACAGACGATTCGGTCTCGAAGCATCCGGTTGAGGGTCTCACCGAAATTGCAATCCTTGGCGAGACGCCGCAGGTCTGCGATGTAGTCCCGAATGTTCTCACCTTCCTCTTGAGAACGTGTAAAAAACGAGTAGCTCGCTGAAATCTCGTTGGCTTGGGGATTGTAGTACTCTTCGAGGTGACTCACGACGACCTCGTAAGTTAGGCTGTTGATGGGCTCCGACTGACAGCGCCCTTGCAAGACTCGCACGACATTGTCGCTCAGTGATGACACCAGCAGCGCCCGACGCTTCACAGGGTCCGTGACGCCGTGTCCCTCGAAGTAGGCTTCTAGGCGGACACGGTAAGTGCTCCAGCTGCTCGTCGTTTCTTCGAACGTAGGCGGTCGGGAACCCATCTTGACTCCCTCGTCCTTCAGCGCGCCCGCATGTCGCCAATCCCATCCTCGTCGCCACTGAAGTAACCGAGAAAAGGACGACTGACAACCTCGGAGTGGCTGCTAACGTGGAACGTTTTAATCAGCTGCCCTAGCCCTTTTCGCCCCGGCTGTCGTCTCGTGGACTCGTGCCAGCACCCGCGCGCTAGGCGGTGTTGCAGTGACGTAGCAGTCTGTTTGTGCCCGCGACACGGGCCGGCGCGAGTGCACGCGCCGGTTACGATGACGTAGCAATTTTCACCAAAGGTTTTCTTTTCTTTTCAGTTATACCCACGCCTTCGGCACTGGGAGGAAAAGATGACACTCGAGAGTAATATATTTGAAAAATAATTGCCCTTAAAGGAGCAGTGCAACGATATTTAATTGGAATGTTTTTAACTGTACACGAGCTTACTGGCACAAGTGGGAGTCAAGGATTCTCGCACGCAACGCCACTTGCCAAAAAACTCCTTTGTTGCGGTGTAATTTCAAAGACAAGGGCGACCATTTTCATTCAATCTCTCCTTTGCAAATTTTGATGACGTAAAGTGGGGATCGCAGTACACCCATATGACGATATTTGAATGTGGTTCATAGATTGGACCCGAGCATTGCGTGGGCACTCGATTTGGGCTCGGGATAATTACTAGCTCGAGAAGCATTCGGGTAGTGGCCCGTGTCCAATCGCTGCATCGACGACAGTAGCCGAGCCATAACAATGTCTGGAACTCAGCGCGTGTCCTGTGCTTTGCCAGCCACAGCGCGTGGCTATGATCAACATTGGCGGCATATAATCGGCTCCAGATCACGTGGCCGCTTGTTCTGGCTGCGAGTTGAGGGGGCGAACGCTGCTTGTTTTCTTAATTTTTTTTCTGGGACTTCTATTGCGTGGGGTGAAAAACGAACGCGTGTATCATAGGTCATTAACGTCAGGGATCTGTTCTGAGCGGTATTTGCGCAAAGTACAAAAATTGTTGCATTGCCCCTTTAAGGTGGAGATGGTTGTCGAAATCAAATAGATGGTCTTCAGTAAGCAAGTTGTGTGTGCAGAAGGGGTGCTATTCTGGTCGCAAACGGGTACCTTTCGAGTTGTGACGTATCGAGAAAGAAGGGGCGGAGCCTCAATCTAGAAGGATTCTTGTTTGAGGCTCCGCCCCAACGTTCGGGTTCACGCACGCGGTCAGCTAGAATCTGACGATCCCCCTACGTCACGATGACGTGTCCACGCAGTTGGGGCGCAGAAATCCCCGTATTTCCCCGTGTTCTTTTTGTTTTCTTCTTTCTTTCCTCCGGGTGTTAGAACGAGCGAATTACGGAGAAAAGGCTTTCTTCCGGAAAATGGAAGGAAACAGAAAAAAAAATATTATCCTTTTATAAATTACGAAAGATTATTTCAATAATTATGACGTAAAGTAAATTTAGCTAAGATACCTCAGCTTGTTTTCTCGAAGTCTTTCGCTACGGTTTTTGAAAACAAACATGGCGAAAACCGCGGTAACGACCTTGTCGTGTTTGTGTCTCGTTTGCGTCGTTGCTTTCCCTGTTTCTGCACAATACGGATGGCATTACGAGAAGAAAATATTATGTGAAGGTACGGTGCGACACCGATCATCCTTTGTGAAGCCGCCGTGAACATGAGCTGCAAATGAAATTTCCTGTTTGCCTGTGAAGGAGATTCGAAATGGATACAGAGCTGACGACGACTTTGTGGTAATATATGACAAGTCATGAGATTGACGCAGAGTACACCGGTTATGAACATGCTGTGGATGACGCAGGAAAGTTTCTTCGGGCAGTTTTAATAATGCTCTACTCTCTTTGCTCACTGCAATGATTACGACGGTAGTCCCCATAAGCCACGCTCTTCTCTTTCGGCGCTGAAGAAATGGACGCGACCGCATAATCTCGGGCAGTCTTGTTTTACTTATCTCTTTATTTGCAGAAAAGCTTGTGCAAAAAAAAAGAAAAAAAGAAAACGGCTTCCACTAGGGTGCCTACATGTCTGTCTGTCTCAGGGTGAAGACATCCATTGTTGGCCTGGATGTGCCAGCGCGTGACGCTCTCGCGCACTCGGTACGTGACTTGGTCGGTAAAATGGCGTCTATGCATGAGCCAAAACTACGCGTTCGAGCTGAGTGACACCGGATCGCGCGCACTTCAAAATGCATTAAAAAACGATTGGGCGAAAAAATGGCTGAGATGTCACCACTCAAGCAAAAGTGCGCGTGTGTATGAAGGCACTCTAGCTTCCACGTTTTTACACGTCCCTACGTAAGTACCTCGCTATCCCATTGGCTTCATTGCGCGTGACGATTCAACGCTATTTGCCATGGAAACGTTCGTGAAACTAGAAAGCCTCTGTTTGCCGCTAACAGTCGTTTTTCGAGTTCGGGTTGTGACGACAAAATGACGTAAGAACAAGAATGCCGCGACTATTTGCATTGTTTTAACTCGACAACCGTACCCTTGGCGAGATAAACTCGAAAGAACACGGCCGTGATGCTCGTCGGATCGACCGCGGCTGGGGTTCGACATGCGATCGGTCACTTGATCAACACGGACATGAATGCTTTCGTGCTGTTGGATGACCCCATTCGGCGGCAGGACCCGTTCGAAGAGCACAGTGAGCTGGCGTTCAACGTCTCCGATATAACACTTGGCGAGATGCAAGACTTGGCTTCTATTTGTGCCGGTGTTATGAAGCTTGAAAGTGGTGGTGTTGTGGCTCGGACGGTCGCCTTGCTGAGATAACGAAGACGGTAATAGACCTTCATTCAGCGTTGCCATGCGTCAAGATTCAAAACCTCACCTTGACACAAAGTGAACAACGCTTCCGCGAGCACGGAGGCAGCAGCCAACGGTCTGAGAAAGATATGTGCCGCCGCCAAGACCGCCAGCGACCGCCCCAACGGCAAGAAAACAAACGACAAGCTCATTGAGGTTTGTGTAATGCTGACTGCTGATTCATCGAACGACAAAGGTGAATGATGTAAAACGCAACGTAAGTTGGCCAGCGTTTTTCAAAACTAATGCGTTTCGTTGAAAATTTACTTTGTGGAATTTGTTAGCGCCTTGAAAGTTTGACGGGGACTGCATTCTGAACGCAGCCTTCACACAAGTGTTTTCTACAGTGTGTGCTTTGCCTGCATGCATATAAAGACAGAAACACTTCCTATATGGTGCATAAAATAAAGAAAATTTCGCTTATCTTGATAATGTTGACTATCTATTGAGTGCTATTGATACTAGTGGCGTAGCCAGGAACTTTTGAGGGGTTGGGGTGCAGGGAAGTTGAGGTGGCTGGGATGTTCATGACTTGGGGTGCGGGGGGGATGGTTTCGAAATTTTTGTGTACATCCTAGGGCCCGCCGGATTTGGGGAGGGCGGGGGTGAGGCCCCATAAGCCTCTCCCCCCTCGCCCCCTCCCCCTCGCCCCCCGCCCCCTGGCTTCGCCACTGGATGATACCATAAGGGGAGCATCCTACATTCACAGCCTGCCATAAGCATGTGCGTAGCCACTGACCTCGCACCACAATGGCAAGATAGTTGCTGACATTCGTCACGTTACGTAGCAGTTCTTTCTTTAGTACATATGCTCGCTTTTCCTTCACACACCTACCCTGCTTCCGCTTGTCGTTTATGCTTGATGGTGATAAGTCAACAGTGCGTATTTGCTCTGCATCCCAGGCAAATTTCAAAAATCCAGCTCACACTACTCTTTAATTTATATGAGTTACTGTCACTTTTGAAACGACAATCTATTTAATTGGTATCATAACCTTTACATTAAACACACTTGTGTTAAATGTTGGACAATTGTATCTTTCTTGTTTTTCTTGGTCACAGAGATGACAACCATCCACAAGATTGCACAGGCTACATTCCTCGTCTACAGTGGGTAACAATGTGACCATACTCTGCCAGACTAAACTTCTGCTGTCTAAACAACTGACGATTCATTTTAGGACATACCTGTTCATAGTTCATTGCAAGGCAACAAACAATGTTTCTTAGGGCTGTCCGATGACTGACATGGAACTCCAGAAGCTTGGCGTGAAAAGGTAAAATATCTCATTGATACGATAAAATGCCATCAGCAACCCATCCAGATTTTTATTGCGTGATTAACAGTAGCTACAAACCGCAACAAATGGTCAACTGCAAACATAGGCACTAAGCGTGCACTAACTTCGAAGCGGTAGCAACCCTAAAATTTTAACGTCAACTTACCATTATGTTGTTAATGGCAAAATGGTGTTTGCGGCAAAGTGTGGGAGTCCTTCAGAGCGGTGACGGTCTCCTTCAGACCGATGATGATGGTGACGAAGGTTCAGTTAGATTCTAGGTTCAGCCAACCCACCCCACGACGTCGGTGTGCTTGTCGTGGTGGCGACAAAAGCCTTCTTTCACACATGCCTCACCTGCCTCGGTCCGGGGTTTTGTCGACCCAGCCGTCTCTTCCCAGCCGGTTGACAGCGACACCCGCGACGGCCGTCACGGCTCTAATCACTATCCACTGGGCATTAGCTATGTGATCAACGGTGGCAACCGCGCCTTTGTAGTTCCCCGCTGCGAAAAATCTCAGTGCGATTCAGTTAGTAGCTGCTGCTCGACGGTCATCATCTCTCATCGTCGCCGTCTCTCGTCGTCACACTGCGATCACACGGTGCTTTTCGACAAGCGGTATTGTCGTCAGAAACAGTCGTCGTGCATCGCGAAGGCAACCGGGAGCTTGCGAAAAACCCGTCAGTGTACGCGTTGGTCAAACCATCGTTGCGCAACAAGCATCGCCGCCATTTTCTACGCTCTAGAATCCTGCCAAAAGCTTGTTCCCCTTCGTGCAATAGGAACAGAAGTTAAAAGCACGAGCACATCACCCCGAACGATGCTTGCACGTAACGTTGGCTTGCACTGCGCAAGCGCGCCTGCTCGACAGGGACGTTGAAACCCATGAGCACGTTCTTGCAGCTCCTACAACCGCACTAGCTCTCACTCATAGTGAAACAGAAAGTAGGGTGTGTCGAGTAATACCGCAGTTAATCTAGTTACGCGACTTCCGCTATGTGCTACATCGGTCGGACGTGTTCATACGTCACTTCGTCGTCACGGTCCGAACTCGAAGAGCGACAGTTACGGCAAACGGTTGCTTTCGTGTTTCGCGAACGTTCCCATGAGAACCGCATGCAATTATCACGCGGGCTGTGGCCAATAGGAGCGCGCGGTTCGTAGGGAGAGGAGTTTTCGAGAAACACGAACGTGACCGTTTGTGACCGGAATAGCACGGTAGGCCCTTCGTCAGTCTTTGAATAAGCACTTCGTTTTCCTTTTTTTTCAATCAAAGCAAAAACGGCCGCAAAGGAGAAGTAATTGAAAAAATGCTGGGGGATCGGTGGCCGAGTGCATTCTTTTTTCGAACGCCGAGGCGAACGGTCAGGGAATCATGAGCTCCAGCGGAGCGCGTTCTACGGCTAACCCTAGCCGGGTATCAACAGGTATTTCGGAAACTTTGGCTCCCCAGGACTACCGTATTATCCTGCCTACGCTGCCAACAGGTCGATATTCTTTTAATTCAGTCTTTCTACACGGTGACCCATCAGCAAGACCGTATCGCATCGACGACTTTCGCGACGTTCTGAAGGGCGTCGTTGACATGAATGACGTGGCCGGCTTCGGTGCCTTCCAGTACAACCACGTTTGGATGCTCACCCTGCACAAAGCGGCAGCGAAGGAGAAGCTGCTACGTGCGGCAGTGCTCAACGTCAAGGGCAAGACCTGCCTGGTCATCGATCCGAATGTGAGTGAGAAATCATTCAAAGTTCACTGGGTTCCCGTCTGCGTTCCCGACGAAGCTGTGCAAAAGACATTCGAGTCGCACGGGAAAGTGAAATCAATCGTGCGCGAGAAGTGGAGGCAACCAGGCTTTGAGAATGTGGAGACAACAACGCGAACAGTCACAATGGTACTCAAGGAAGGTATCACAGTGGACGCTATCCCGCATCAAATCAACATCCTCGGAATGCCAGCGCTGGTGTCCATTCCAGGCCGCCCACCTCAGTGCTTACGGTGCAAGAAGGTAGGACACATGCGCAAGCAGTGTCGCACTCCGTGGTGTAGAACGTGCCGCACTTATGGACATGAGGAGGACAACTGCATCCAGACGTACGCGGCAAAAACGAGGCCTCCAACCGAACCACAGGACGTCGATAACTTGATGGACCAAGATCGAAATGGAGGAGACCATTGCCGGGACTTCGACGGGGAAGGCGTCTGAATTGTCATCTGACGTCGTCGGAGCAGCGAATTTAGCACCACCAGCAAGCAGCGTCGCAGAAGTCATGGTGGCAGAGACGCTGTCGCCGAAGAAGGGAGAGAACTCGCAAGAAGGACAAGTCAAGGTGGAGCTGGTCGGAAGGAAGGGGAGGAGAACAGAAAGGCCAGCGAGGCAGATGGTAACTCGGATCAAGAAGTCACCGGAGCGGAAGCGCCAGTCAAAAGGAAGGGGAGCAATCAACGGAAAAAACTACAGAGAGTATGACTGCGGCTGATCAACGATTTACTCTTGTGACCCGCAAGCGTTGGAAGAAAGGCGCCGAACCTCAAGGCCAACCACGGTTGACAGAGGAGGGTGCTTCAGCACTTGAGGAAATGGCCTTCGAAGATTGACGACGCTCTGCCAAACGTTGGTGCTCGGACTGCACGCGATTTGGCGATCCCGAACTGCGTATCTCGAGTGCGACATTCAAGCCAAGCGAACATGGTGGTATTTTGCGGCCAGTTTGAGGTGGACTCTCAGTGTTGCGGCGAAAAGATTTCCAGAGGACAAGGAGTGCAGTGGTCTTTGGGCGGGGGAGCGCCGCCATACGGCTCGTCATCACCCCTCGGAGATCGTGCGGGGACCGTGGCAAGGGCGTGGGTGCTCACGTGAACGGGTCGTGGTGGGCACGTGATCGGTGGGGGCGAGGATACAAAAAGGGAAGCGGGACAAGGGGGCCCCCTTCTTGACCTGCGGACTGGACAGAGTGCGTGCGTGACGGCGACGACGAGGACGACGACGAGGAGGACGAGGACAGTACACGGACTGCCAACGAGTGAGTCAAGTAAACTGTTATGAAAGCGCATATTGTGTGAGTGACTTCTTGGGGAGCGAGCGAGGCACGTCCCGATCGGGCGTCGGTCAGGTAGAGACCCACAGATTTTATTGAAAGACGACTCCAGAAATGGTGCATGTGAAGTGTTAGCGTATAATGATGTAACGGGCAGGCTGCTCATTGTCTAAAAGGAAAACAGCCGACATGTCGGCTGTCTGTATCTGTTCAAAAAATCATTCAAACAATCAATAAATTTGTTTAAAAAAAAATCGGTGGCCGAGTGGGCTAGCGCACACCAGCTCGGAGCACGTGGAGCGAAAGCTCGCGCTGGAGAACCCAGGGATCCTGGGTTCAATCCCCACCCCTGCCCGTTTCGATCTGGATGAGCATCGTACCGGCGTGTGGTCGTGTATCACTACCGCGTGGTGCACGTTAAAGACCCCAGGCTAGCGGTTGTACTGCACTGGCTAAATTGCTTATCTACTGTGGGTAACAATGTCGCCATGTTCTGGCAGACTAAACTCCTGCTGTATAAACAACTAACGACTAATTTGTTTTTTTGTTTTGAAAAAATGCTAACCGGTTAGCGGGTATCTACCAAACTAATTCCTCGCTTAAAGTCTAATATATCCCGATAAGAAAGCAGTAAATAGTATTCACTGCTTGTGAAGTCTGGCGAAGCACACGGTAGTTTGAAAGCAGTTTCTCACAGAGATCGGGATGGCGTTGCGGTGTCCACAACACGACGAGATCACCCGGTTTGAATGAAAAAGGGTTAGACGGGGCATCGTGGCGGCGTTTTTGTTGTCCTTGAAGGTCGGCAGTGCGTGTTCTTGCTATTTGACGGCATTGCTCAGCATGTTCTCGGATTTCTGTGTGTGGGATGCATTCAGACTCCTCCGGCGAATAGGGCAACACGCTATCGAGTATTGAAGAGACTTCCCTCCCATAAAGAATGAAAAAGGGTGAAAATTGGGTAGTGTTTTGGACGTCAGTATTATAAGCAAAGGTTATGAAGGGAAGAACCTTGTCCCAATTTCGGTGATCAGGGGAAATATACATAGCAAGTATATCAGCGAGTGTTCGGTTGAAACGTTCGGTCTTGCCGTTAGTCTGCGGATGATATGGTGACGTTGTTCGATGAATAACGCTGCAAGCTCGTAAAACCTCTTCCACGATTTTTGAAAGGAACACAGTTCCGCGGTCGCTAAGGACCTCTTTCGGAGCTCCATGACGGAGAACAATGTGGTTTAAGAAAAAATTGGAGACATTTTCACCTGTCGCCAAAGGTAAAGCAGCGGTTTCGACATAACGGGTGAGGTGATCAATGGCCACGATGGTCCATCGGTTTCCAGAGGAGGAATTCGGAAGGGGACCAAAAAGATCTATCCCGACGCGCTGGAATGGTCGTTCTGGGCAAGGTATGGGCTGGAGCAGACCTTGAGATGGATGGGAAGGCGACTTGCGACATTGGCATTCGGGACATGATCTTACAAACTTTTAAACGCTGCCATAAAGCCCTGGCCAGTAGTACCGTCGACGAACCCGAGTGTAGGTCTTGAGAAGTCCTTTATGACCAGATGTTGGATCGTTGTGAAGATGCACCTCACGTCGTAAGTGACGAGGGATAACAAGAAGCCAATGGGGACCTTCAGGGGAATAGTTGCGCCGGTAAAGGAGCCCATTCCGAATGCGGAAATGTTGGGACTGCCTTCGTAGAGGCCGGTTTTGGGACGAGTTAGGGTCTCTCACAACTGTCACAATTTTCGATAGCCACGGATCTCTTGCTTGTTCGAGTTGCATGTCGACAGTATTTATTGCCGACAAGGTGAGAGGCTCTTCGTCGGTGTCATATGGATCGGGTGCGTCAGAGTGCAGGAGACATCTCGAGAGACCATCGGTGTCGCCATGTTTGCGGCTAGATTTATACAGAACCACAAAGTTGCACTCTTGTAGGTGCAGTATCCATCGACCGAGGCGTCCAGTGAGATATTTTAAAGACGATAGCCAGCAAAGGGCGTGATGATCGGTCACAATATTAAAACGTTGAAAATAAAGGTATGGGCGAAACTTTGTGACTGCCAAGACGACAGCCAAGCATTCTTTTTCGGTTACGGTGTAATTTGTCTCGGGTTTTGAGAGAGCCCTACTTGCATAGGCGACAACAATGTTACCAAAACCTGCTTTTGTCTGAGCGATTACTGCTCCGACTCCAAAGCCGCTGGCATCAGTTTGGAGTTCTGTTGGTGCAGTGGGGTCGAAGTGTCGGAGTATCGGAGCGGATGTTAGAATTTCCTTGAGCTGATTGAAGGCAGCTTCACACTAAGATGTGCAAGAAGAGAGGTGGGGCTATTTCTTCAGAAGGTCATGCAGGGGTGCGTCTATGGATGCGAAACCACGCACAAAGCGTCGAAAATAGGAACAGAGTCTAAGAAAAGTTCGAAGTTCTTTCTCCATGGTTGGCTTTGGGATGTTGGAAACGGCCTGAATATTCCCAAGATCTGGCTAAATGCCGTCTTTGGACACCAGGTGGCCGAGAACCTTTATTTGCCGCGTTGCAATTCGACACTTCTTGGCACTTAGCTGGAGGCCGGCACGACTGAGACAGGACAATACGGTTGTTAATCGATGGAGGTGCTCCTCAAATGTCTTTGAAAGTATAATTACGTCAACTAAATAACACACACATATTTTCCACTTCGGGCTGCGCAACATGACATCCACCATATGTTCAAACGTCGTGGGCGCGTTGACTAGGCCGAAGGGCAGGACGTTGAACTCGTACAATCCTTCCGGTGTAATGAAGGCGGTTTTGTCTCGGTCGTTAGAGGCCATGACAATTCGCCAGTAGCCTGAACAGAGGTCTAGAGAAGAAAAATACTCTGCTCCTTGTAAACTGTCAAGGGCATCGTCGATTCTGGGCATTAGATATACGTCTTTGCGCGTGATCTTGTTCAGCCGCCGGTAGTCAACACACAGTCTAATGCTACCATCTTTCTTCTAGACGAGGACGACTGGGGAAGCCCACGGAGTCTTAGATGGTGTTATGACACCTATGTCTAGCAAGTCGTTAACTTCGTCATTAATTATGCTTCGTTCAGACGCTGAGACACAGTATGGACGTTGACCTAAGGGTTTCTCGTTGCCGGTATCAATGTAGACTGTGGGCAATTAAATATGGCATTAAATTCACGCAGAACGGACAAAATTGAGTTTTTCTGAGACGAATCGAGGTGGCCATCTACAGTGGATAACAAGAACTCGTCTTCGTCATGTCGCTGTATGGTCTAAGGCACAACAATATGCAGGAGAGGGAGTACCGAATGCGAAAATTTCGATGGCTTGAGATGGTTCGGCGTAGGCCAACTTCACTGGCAGGAAGCATTATTGGGAGAGAAGACATATTGACAGACATAATAAATTTGTGGCCGTTGTCAAGATTGAGCAAGGAAAAGGGAACCAGGATACCTCTCTTGAGAAAAAACTGCGATGGAGATGCCATTAGGACTAGCAGTTCGAATTTAGATGACTGAGTCGGCAGAAAGACAGAAGAAAATGCAGGAATTCCTGTGTCATCAATTAGAAATAATTTGATCGTGTCGTCAGTGTCATTTTCTCCAGGAGGTCGAATTTCAGCAAAGTCCGCTTCTGCACGTTCACAGTCAATAAGGGCACTCGTTGCTTCCAAAACGTCCCAGTCAAGAATCACGCCGTGAGAGAAGGAAGGAAGCGCCACAAATTCGACACAGTAACATATTTCTTGAATTACAATGCGTACTGTGCAGACACCGATAAGGACAATGTTTTGCGCACCAACAGCTCTAAATGGACGTCCAAGAAAAGGGGTCCAGACTTTCCTCAAGCAATTACAAAGGTCAATCCGAATGACTGATACTGCAGCGCCGGTGTCAACTAATGCTTGAACGTGCAAACTATCAATTACAATATCAAACATATTTCTTGTAATAGGGCGAGAACTTAAGGATGTAGAAGGATTTGCAGTTCTCACCTCTGGAACTGCTCCTAGCAGTTTCCCTCTGGAGCGGGAGATGTCGCACGTGGGCGGAGAGGAGACAACGAGCGTCGTCTGGGAGACAAAGATCTGCTTGGTCGTTGCTGCCGTTGGTAGTCGGAGTAATCTTGGAAAGCATCACTTCGACCACTACTAGCGAAGCCTTGTCGATAGTGAGCTTGTGGTGGGGGACCATAACTTTCAGTGTACCGACGTCGACAAAACCGAGCGAGATGTCCAACCAGACCGCTTGAAAAGCAAATTGGTCGATTTTCCGGGGTCCTCCATATGACGGCTCTAGGTCCTTGCCAGCGAGGGGGGCAATGGTGCCTGGGGTTGGACGACAGGCATGGGAGGCGGATGCGCTACCATTTTGGTGTACGTAGGCGCGAGCGGCATCGACATGGTGGCCGGCATCGCAGGGCAAGGGATAGTGGCTGTGACTTTTGCTCTTGAATAGGCGCTGTGATTGAAGGTGAGACGAAGGGCTCTGGGGAAGTGGCAGGCTTTCCAAGTTGGCGAGCCAGCTCGCCCGGCTCAGGATTCAGGACAAGAAACTTGTCTACGCTGGCCGCTACAACCTCCGTCGACGGGACGTCCACTTCCCGCGCGGAAAGAGGGTGTGGGTGCGGACACCGATCCGTCGCCGCCGCCTGAGTGAAAAGTTGTTAAAGCGGTACTTTGGACTCAACATGATTCTTCGCCACCTAGGGGACTTGAAAATTATGCAATTAATGCACCAGTCACCTGATTGTGTTTAGAGATTCGTGTTTCTTTGCCCCCTTGTTCCCCTTCTCCAGGTATTATTATTTTCATTCTTGTCGAGATCGCTTGCACCTTTGGATAATTTGCATTATCATCATAACCTTAAAATACGGGTCGTTCGCCCTAGTTGGTGTTAGACAGCTGGAAGTTGTGGGGATTGTGATCCCTCAACATTCTGTCGCGTCAGCGTTTTGGCGCGCCGTGGCGGCCGCGCTGGCGTAGCGAGAGGTGGCGCTGCTTACCACTGTGAGTGGCTTCCTCCTCTCCCCCTTTGGGGCGATTCCGTAACGAACCCCCGCAGAAAGGAGATCGACGTGTCGCTCCTTGATTGGCCACTTCGCCCCGCTGTTATCTTAAAACCAACGGACAGCGGGATCTCTGGGTCTTCTTCCTGGGATTTCGGCGGCGGCGACAACGGGGAATCGTCCGCTGCACCGGTGAGCGTTTTACCCCGTTCCTTTGTACCTTTGTGACCGACCGTTCGGCCGTGGACCACCTCCACTCCGACGGCGTTCACCAGCTTATAGCCGTGTCTTTTGTATTTGTTTTGTATTGTGAATAAACAGAGTGTATCACCGTTACCAACGTGACTGGTGTCTCATTGCGCTCGACGAGCAGCATGCCACGCGAGTACGAACCCGCTTCGCGGTAGAACGTCTCGCCGCGAACGTGGTACTCCCAGAGGCAGTGGCCCTAACGAGAACCACAAATTGGCGCCCAACGTGGGGCTCAACTCGGAGCCTGTCGGGCTCCACTACCTGCGCACCTTCGACAAGGGCCCCTTCAACACGCTCAAGTTCGGCCCCGACGGGCAGAGCATCGTTCTCGACTGAACGGGGCGGTCATCCACCTCATCGACGCCAACAAGGCGGTGCCCCTGGAGGCCTCCTTCAGCCCTGACTCGCAGTTCGTCTTCAGCGGGTCGACAGACGACCGTGTGCACGTGTGGAGCACGGCGGAGGGCGTGAGGGTTCTGCGGACGGCGGTGCTCAACTGCGACCACACGGACCCCGTTCGCTGCGTCCAGTTCAACCCCAAGTACAGGATGCTCGTGGCGGCCTGCTGGACTATCTGTGCGACAACGTGGCCGTAAGAGACTGGGGGAGTTGTCCCGGGCATTGTGGCCACTGGCGGCCTTTTTCTTTTTTTATTATTTTAGTTAGATGTTGTGTGTTTGTTTGTGTCGGTCTACCCGTTTGCGGGTGACTATTGGCTAAGGAGGGGGAGTGTGGGGATTGTGATCCCTCAACATTCTGTCGCGTCAGCGTTTTGGCGCGCCGTGGCGGCCGCGCTGGCGTAGCGAGAGGTGGCGCTGCTTACCACTGTGAGTGGCTTCCTCCTCTCCCCCTTTGGGGCGATTTCCGTAACGAACCCCCGCACAAAGGAGATCGACGTGTCGCTCCTTGATTGGCCACTTCGCCCCGCTGTTATCTTAAAACCAACGGACAGCGGGATCTCTGGGTCTTCTTCCTGGGATTTCGGCGGCGGCGACAACGGGGAATCGTCCGCTGCACCGGTGAGCGTTTTACCCCGTTCCTTTGTACCTTTGTGACCGACCGTTCGGCCGTGGACCACCTCCACTCCGACGGCGTTCACCAGCTTATAGCCGTGTCTTTTGTATTTGTTTTGTATTGTGAATAAACAGAGTGTATCACCGTTACCAACGTGACTGGTGTCTCATTGCGCTCGACGAGCAGCATGCCACGCGAGTACGAACCCGCTTCGCGGTAGAACGTCTCGCCGCGAACGTGGTACTCCCAGAGGCAGTGGCCCTAACGAGAACCACAAAGTTCATAAAACCAGTTTGCTCTACTCACGTCTGACTCCTGGTTAGCTCAGCTGGTAGAGCGCACCACTGGAAATGGAGATGTCCCTTGTTCGATACCAGGACCAAGCGGGTTTTTTCGGTTGCGAACCAGTCACCTAGCTGCGTTTGGAGATTTATGTTTGTCCTTTTCCCCCGTGTTCTGCTTCTCTAAAGGACTTGAACTACGAAGTGCCGCCTGACAGAACCCAGCTTTTTTCACGCCGCCGGCCGCGAGCCGAGGTGGTTCAAGTTGTCCCTTTCAAGCCGTTCTACGCTCGATAGGACTGTGGATGTTTCGTTTTCCAGGTTACTTTTTAGTGCTCCGCTCTTTTTGTTTTGCTTTGTTTTGTTTTGTGTTGCATCGGGACGATTCACTTTATAAAGGGGGAGTAATGCCGCCCTCGCAACTCGACCAAGTGGCAGCACGCACGAGCGATTCCACTTCCGGCCTCCACCGAGTACGGACGTGCGATGTCGGGCTCCCAAGGAGCGGCAGCAACGGCCAGGCTTGGCCGCGGTTCTTCTGTTTCTGAAACTGCTGAGGAGTACAAGATCATTCTGCCACCCCTGCCCACCGGTTATCTGGCAAAGAACGCAGTTTTTCTGCACTGTGATATGCGCTACCGGCCTTATCGGATTCAAGATTTCAAGGAAGAATTGGAAAGACTGAACATCCTGCAAGAATTGGCGTCGGCGGGAGCCCATCAAATGAATCACGTATGGATGCTTCGGCTGCACTCGCTCTCCGCAAAGCAACGGTTGGTAGATGCCAAAGAACTTCGGATCAAAGGGGGCGTTGCCTCGTCTTTGATCCCGCCAACACGGAGGTGAAAGTCAAGCTGCATTGGGTTCCTTATGACGTGCCAAACTGCCAGGTACGTCGAGAACTCGAACGCTTCGGCAAGGTGACGGACATTAGTCGTGACCATTTCCGTGAGAAGGGATTTGAGAACGTCGAGTCTAATACGCGACTCGTCCAAATGACGCTAAAGGAAGGTACGACTGTGGACGACATTCCGCACGAGTTACGCATAGAAGGATGCAAAGTACTTGTCATCGTTCCTGGAAGTGCTCCTTTGTGCCTCCGGTGCCGCCTTACTGGACATATCCGCCGTAACTGTCGGGTTCCGCGTTGCAACGAGTGTCACCGCTACGGACACGACAGCGAAAGCTGCGTAAAGACGTACGCCTTCATCGCCCGAGAACGCCGAAACGAAGACGTGGATGACCTAATAATGGATGAGGTGGAGGCTGAAGACACAACTGCGAGCGACCTGCCAGAGGGGCAGCCCGGAGATGAACCGAGGAAGCCGGCCACCACCCGTCCAAGCGACGAGGCAGCGACTTCGTCCCAATGTGCCAAGGAACCCACGAATGCGGTAAGGGAGGCGAATGAAACATTGCCACCGCCCCCCACAGTTCGACCACAGCCGGTCGAGGAAGTGGCGAAGGCTACCGACGACGACTTCGTACACCACCCACTCCAGGAGAGCGACGAGGACACAGATCAAGTGGACATGATCGACGCGTCGGTCCAGTTAAGAAAGCGGACGCTCGAACAAGTCTTCCCGACGGCGCCAGTGGACGACACTCTTGGCGAAACCCAGCAGGGTCACGGGAAAGGCACGAAAAAAAGCCGGAAAACAACAAAGCCAGGTACTGCCGAGGACGTACGTAGACACAAAGACTCAAAGTGAGTGTACGGTGTATATGTAAACCCGATTTTTGAGTGTTTTCCTTTTCCTTTTTTTTTTTGTTCGTTCGTAACCTTTTAGCAAGTGCGTAACCCTCAGTTAGCATCACACAAACAAACAGAGAATAACGGACCTACCATCCCCAATTCGTATCGGAACACTCAACATTCGAGGCTTTAACTCAGGGAAAAAACAGTACCAGTTACAACGTTTACTAAGCGAGGAAAACATTGACATACTTGCCATTCAGGAAACTAAAATGGAACATGACGACAACATTGAGCGTGCTTTAAGACCTTTTTAAGCCGATACGAAGTATGTGTCAGCCATGCTGTGGGTCTCTCGGCCGGTTGCTTCTTATTTCTTTCTAAAACAGTAGAACTGAGAGATTTAAATATAGTCACGGACGCAAGAGGCAGGTTTATAATATGCGACTTCACCTTGCACAATCAAAAGTGGAGGGTTCTGTGTATATACGCACCAAACCGAGTCAACGATAGATGTTTGTTCTTTTCGGACTTGGATCCATACCTGGAGTGCGATCGTGCGGTTGTCCTATTAGGGGACTATAATTGCGTATGCAGAAGTGAGGACAGAGCGCCAGGAGAGATGCATACAGACAGGAGCGTAAAACTTTTGAAGAACATATTGAATAAGTATAGCTTAGAAGACGCTGTGCAACTGACAGATTCGAAACCCGAACTTCGGTTCACCCATTTTCAATCCTCCTCACACGCCCGTTTGGATCGTATTTATGTATCAGCCGATATTGCCAGCGAAGTAACGAACTACGACGTGAGACCGATATTCTTTAGTGATCACTGTCTAGTAACAGTGACCATGGGCAGTAAAAATATGCAACCAAAAAAAAGGTTCGATTGGGAGCTGTGGAAAATTAACGTTAGACTTCTCAAAGATCATATTTTTATTGAGCGAGTGACGAAGACTTGTGAAAAATTTACCATGATGAAACAATTGGAGTTTCTTACAGAGATGGGACTTTTTTAAGCAGGAAATGAAATAACTTGCAACAGAAAGGTCCTCACAGCCAGGGTTGGGCAGAAATACTTTAAAATGTATTTGGAAATACAAATACTGGGATACATTAAAATAGTAGCTAAAATACTGATACTGAAATATATCTGTAAAAGTGTATCGCGATACGTATCGGAAATACATTTCAAAAAGAGGCAAAAAGTATTTGGAAATACAAATACAGGAATACATTTTAGGGAGGGCAGAAATACAAATACAGAAATACTGATACTGCAATACATTTTTCAAATTTGTTTGAGACGCCGAATGAGATGAAGCTTGAAGTTTGAAGTGGAAGTTTTTGATCCTGAAATTACTTTCCCGTAGGTTTGGCACTTTGCCTTGAGGGTGGTGATTTCGGACGACGAGCAGTCTTCAATGGGCTCAAAAAAACGTTCCATCAAGGACTGACCGCGGTCCCTTTCCTGACATCCTGTCTGTCTGACGAGGGATGCGAAAAGACATCGACCTCTAAATAAATTCTATGTCATCCTAAATCCCATCATAACGTCACCACGCCTCTGTCCAATAAGGACGCCCCTGTCAACATTTATCACATGACGTCACGGTGGAATGAACTGGTATTCTTTATCTGTAGCTGTGGCCTTGAACATGAAACTTTACCACGCTGCTATATGAAAGGACAATACGTACTTTCGTTGTAGGTTACCTCGTTGAAGATCGTGCAGGCAGTGTCATTTGGAATTTTCAAGAATAGTGGACCACCTGAAGCATCCAGGAACACATGTCTTATCTTCTGTTACGGTTGAAAAAACGATACTGTGGCATCCCTGTTGTGAAGGTCCTTCCTGCCGACCCTCCGCCACCGACGCTTGGATTGCAGTCCTCAAGTTTCGTCTTGCATACTCCAAATAGAGACCTCGTGGATTGCGACCTGATATTGCTGGCACAGGCGCGAGCTCTCCGAGAAACAGCGCGCTCGAGACGAGTCGCAGGTGTACGAAGTCTGGGTCAGCACAGCGAGGCCACGTCTGACCTTCCTGGGTTTCGGATCACCAGAGCAGCGGGTCACTTTCCCGTCGGCTGATGACGTACCCTTGAGCCGTGCAATATTACGGGCGCAGCCGCAGACGCATTCGAATATGTGTTGAACTTCACTGCGTGAGTCATCCTACTATTTCAAGTCAACTACCGCCAGGCTTGTGCTGCAACGGACTGTGACTCAGCTTTGCCGGCTGGGTGTACTGTGTACGCTAAGGCAAGAGAGACGGTTAGCAGCGGGCTTTGGATGCCAGCAAACAATGACTCAAGAAACCCCTACCTAAGGACCTGCGGCACAAGATGCTCTGACTCCACTCCTGGCACGCCACCTGGTTCGAGTCCCCGACTACGCAACACTTCTCAGAAGAGAGAAGAGGACGCATAGAAAAATAGTTTGGAGAATCGGAAGGAACCTTGGTCAGCATGGTAACAATGCCCCAGCATCTCCTTGACCCTAATGCCCTCAGAAGTAAAAAAAAAATGCGTTTGGATTTGTATTTTTTGTTTGTGGGGGGGGGGGGAGTATTTCTCAAGAAATGTAACGAAATACATTTCACCCTGATTGTATCGCGATACAACGGAGCATTCAAAATGTATTTCGATACAGGAATACAGATACTGGTGAAAAAAATGTATCGCGATACAGAAATACAGATACGAAATGTATTTCTGAAATACTATCGCGATACATTTGTATCGCGATACTGCCCAACCCTGCTCACAGCTCAGATATTTTGGCCTCAAACGAAGAAAAGGCGCTATGCAAATGCTGGATACATTACTACAAAGTGAAAGCGATAAACCGGGGTCATGCGGTGCAGACATAAGGCAGGTCAAGGCCAAAACTGGACGCCTTCCAGCAAGAGCGTTATCGCAGAGCAGTGATACGAGCGCGATCCGAAAGGTTTCTTTTGGGGAGCAGCCCCCGAGCGTGCTCAAGACGAGGAAAGAGTACGCGCTCGGAAAAGAAATCGCAAGTATTGAATATAACGGGTGCACAAGTAATGACAAGGATGTCATCCAACGTGCCTTCTATAGCTTTTTCAGGGGCCACAAAAAACCGAGCGGCACAGCGACCTTCGAGGACACCTCGTAATGTGCCGGAGTTATCTCAAGAGGCGAAGGAAGTGTTGGAAGAACCAATCACGGAAAGCGAGATAGGACGCGCGATTGAAAACCTTCCTATGCATAAGACGCCTGGGCCAATCGGTCTCTGTGCTGAGTTTTATAAAACGTTCATAGGTTCTTTTGTGTCTTTTTCTTTATGAGGTAATAAGCGAAGCTTTCGAACTTAAAGCGCTGGCCCGTTCCTTCCTTCAAACCCATACAGTTTTGATTCCTAAATAGGACGATGAAGTAAAACGAAGGCAAGTTACTGGATATTGACCTATCAGGCTCTGTAATGTAAATTACAAGGTATTTGCGAAGATTCTTACTGAAGGACTACAAGGCGTAATTACTGAGCTAGTGGGACCGCACCAAACCTGCGGTATCAGGGGAAGAGCAATTCAGAGTAACATACACGTCACTCGGTCTATTCTCGAAAGTTGTAAATCTGGAGGAAACCAAGTGGCGTTAATTCAAATTGATTTAGATAAAGACTTTGATCGCGTGTGTCACGAGTTTATTGGAAAATCCCAGAACGCGCGAAAATCGGCAAAATTGTTTTAGAGGTGGATCAGAATGGCCTACTCCGGTTGCACGACAAAACTACTTGCGAACAACGCTTTAACCCCTAAAATACAAGTGTTCTCGTCCGTACGCGAGGGTTGCCTTTTGTCCCCGTTGTTTTTCGCTTTATACCTCCCTGTTTAAGTGTGTTGCGCAGCGAGCTTGTGCGCGGGTATGTCATGGGAGACGTAGAAGTTAAAATTTTGGCGTATGCGGACGACGTTGCTGTCTTTTGTTCTGACAAAAGAAGTGTCGCAGCATGCCCTGGAATTATGCAAGGCATTCTGCGTCTCTACAGGCTGCTGTAATTAACGTGAGCAAATGCAGCGGCTTATGGCATGGCGAGTGGGCCACAGCACCCAGTCAGTTATGAAGGAATTCAATGGAGTTGCTCGCCCAGCAGGTACCTTGTCGCACCTTGCCAACATTTAAGGCAAACAACGGTGTATTGGCCAAATGTTACTTCTGAAATGAAAGAGCGCGCAACAAAATGGGGTTCCCGTGACCTGTCAATTTTTACGAGATCTATGATATGTAATATATTTTTGACCGCGAAGGTGTGGTACGTGCTTCAAGTTTTGAGTTGTCCGCGAATATGTATACAAAAGATGCATCGTGTTTTCGCCTTGTTTGTGTGGAAGAATGCAGGAGAACCAATGCGAAGAGACAACCTTTTTCGTCGCATCCAAAAGGGTGGCCTAGCAGTTGCCGCATCTATTTCTCCGTCAGACCATTTCGCGTTCCCTGTTTCTGAGAGACCAGACGAACCCCTTCATTCAGGTGATGCTCCAAACGAGGCTTGCCTCCCACCTTCCATCTTTTATTGTTTCCTCGGACATTGGTCGTCCTGCTAACCTGGCGGACTTTGTGAAAGAAGTGGTTGACTCTTTCAAATTTTTGACGGCAAAGTACTCGCTTGATTACTTGTGCACCGTTTCGCGAAAGAAGTTGTACCGCGATCTCCTTGATAATGTTATTCCCCGCAGCGATGTATCGGACGCTTTTTGCGGATGTACCAGGGAAGGATGTGCTGGTTCGTGTAAAAAGATCTGTATCCCTACCTCAGCAAAAGCCTTCTTCTTTCGTTTGCATAGCGATACCCTGCCTGTTAAAATCTGGCTGTGAAACGGGGCATGATCGTCCGTGGGGCTTCAACTGCCCGCTGTGTAAAGTCCCCGAAACTGCTGAACATTGTTTTCTGTACTGTTGTGACGCAGTGTTTTTTTTTGGGAGGGATGTGCTGAAACGAACTCTTAAGAAAGAACTAAACACCTCACACTATCCGTTTTTTTACCTACCGAACAGCTCGAGAGCCTACCATATGATATGATAATACTCCTTGGTTTGTTTAGCCCGTGAAGTCTATAGCATGACTGTCAGACATGCGGAGCGACATCCCAAAACAGCGCTCATCTTTTTTGTTAACTTAATTGCGCTGATAGGCTGTGTATACGAAAAGAACGAGTGCCCGCCGTAGTGGATAAGAGTGCTCAATAGCCTTATACAAACGAAAGAATTTTAAGTGATAACCGCCCATAAGTACTGGGCCAGATTCAAGAAAAAAATGTAAATATGTGTAAATACCTTGTACATATGTTTGTTGGTTGAACAAATATATTAATAAAAATCTTCGGTAGCTCAGTTGGCACAGCGCTCCACTGGAAATGGAGAGGTCCCTGGTTCGTTTCCACGACCAGGCTGATTTTTTAGATCGCGCACCAGTCACCTACCTGTGGTTGGAGATTTGTGTTTGTCCTTTGTACTCCTTGTTCCTCTTCTCCAGTGGTTATTATCAGAAAAATCAGGGTGTAAAAAAACGAAAAAAAAAACCCCGTTCTGTTTTAATTTTTTAACGTTCCTTCGTTTGATACTTGATCTCACGGTTTCATGTCAGGCAGATATCCAAACACAATGGCTAGCTTTTTTTTAAAATACATTTTGTGTTCACGAGACGCATGTGCGTGTAATCCATAACCTTGTTTAGTAAACTCCATTTAAAAGGGAAACATTGTAGCGAATGAATCGTCAAATACAAATGCCAGAACTATATAGGGCACATTGATATATATTTCTTGTTTCACCATGGAAGGCACTTACTGTTGGACGCGTTGCTTAAACTTGTCGATGCCTCCCACTGTTTTCTTGTCCGAGGACAAATGGTCAGTGATTTGGGTCCACAATGGTGTGTCTATTGGATCGGGACACAGACAGTTGACCTTGACTCCGTGGCGATCAAGATGAAGCTTGGACTGAAATCAAAAAGAAAGTGAATCATCTGTACGTTACCGCATACATAACGACTGTGAGGCGGTTGTTAAAGAGGTCGTGCGACGCTTTTTGAATTGTCAGTAAGTACTGCTCAGAATGAATCCTTGAATTTCAAACTTACAAAATGCGCGTTAGCTGTTTTTTTTTTTGTCACTATGGAAATGGCAAAAACAAATTAGAAAGAAAGAAAAAAAAACGAGAAGCGGTCACCTTCCTAATTAGCACCCCCTAAAATATTCAAGGTTCGGAATATTAAAGCTTGCTTACCCCAAATGCCCTGGTCATGGCGACAACAGCACACTTGGACGTGTTGTACGCCGGTGCAGGAGGCGCCACGTAGATGCCTGAAAGACGGCCTCAACTTGTTATTCCCGTCGGTGAAAAATAGAAAACGGAAACTGCGTTTCATGTAACCCTTTGATTGCCGCGTTCGAGTTACACTCCAGCGTGCCCCCCGGCAGATCCCCCTGCCGCGCCGGACTAGTATACTCGTTTCGAGTTTTCAAGTTATTCCCTGCCGCTTCCAACTTAACTCAGGTCGACATATCTTCTTTTTGTTTTAGAGCGCAGCTCTTACCGCCGAATTCACAAACCTCACTCAGATTGAGGGGCCCCTCCACTTCCTCGAGAAAGGCGCGAGGGCGGGCGCTGGCCAATCACGAAAACGGATCCGCCGTCACGATTGGCCAGCGCCGGCCCTCACGCCTTCCTCGTGGAAGTGGAGGGGACCCTCACTTTGAGTGAGGTTTGTGAATTCGGCGGTTAGGCGCATGTTTCCGGCTTGAGCGGCGTCGACGTCGGCGTAATTGCACGCGTTGCATTATGGGACGTTTCTCTGCTAAAGTTAGCGAGGAAATTTTCCCGCTAAATTTAGCGGGAAATTTTCCGGCTGAATTTAGCGGGGAAAATTTCCCGCTATATTTCGCGCGAAAATTGAAGTCACGTGACCTCAGCGCCAATTTAGTTTCCCCGCTAAATTTAGCGGGAAAATGACGTCACGAGTTCGTTTTACGTCACCCATGATCAAATACAGCGGCAGGAGAAGAGGAGGAGGAGGAGAGGAGGAGAGGAGGGACAGAGCAGGAGGAGAGTGTACGAAGAATGGGCATACCTAGAGCACTATATAGCTCCTTCGGAGCAGAGTAGCGCAATCTAGAACGCCGTCTCTCGGCGACTAGCGGCGAACGCCCGGAGGTTCCAACTCCGGTCAGAAATGCATGGGGAACGTGCGAAAATCGTTGTTTCTTCAATGTTGTGGAGATGTACGGAACGACAATAGTTTTTGACATAATAAAAGAACATTTTAGAATCATTTGCGCTGATTTGTGTGCCAAGTAAGGACGTAATTTGTTTTTAAAAATTGCACGAGCGGCATCATGCAGCAGACGACGCGGCGACGTCACAGCGTCCACGTGACCCGCTCCGGCCAACCCAGAGAGCCCATCTCCGCTGCGTGCAAAAATCGTCTGCTTCAAACGCCATTGCCTTGGAAATTACCTTCTCAAAATTTGCACACGCGTCCGATATTATTAAAACTTTGATAAAGTGTTTAGTGCTTTACCAACTTCACGACAGATTAGTTTTGAAAAGTGTGAACTCGCCGTTTATTTTTTAATCAGCCGTGTTGCGTCGATCTCCATGCATTCTCCCATAGGGCGGGCCGCCTCCTGGAACCCTGAGTACCACGTGACTCGCGCCGAGCTGCTCTGTCGGCCATGTTGTCGGCGAAACACGCGGATCAAAGGATTGCGCTACTCTGCTCCGTAGGAGCTATATAGTGCTCTAGGCATACCCTCCCCTTCGTACCCTCGTCTCCTCCTCCTCAAGAGCTGCGCTCTAGTTTCGATTACAGAGATTTGTAAACGCCTTGCATGTTTTTTTCTTTTTTCGCTCGAACTTATTGAACCACATTTTTTTAGTTGTGGTTTTGCCTTTTGACACCAGGTGGGGAGTTTTGTGGAGGTAACTTCCTCCGTATGCGTTTCCGAGGTGACATTGTATTTTCTTAATGAAGAACCGACGTGCTTCGACTTCGCTCTCCTCGACGGATGGCGAAATCCTGAAACTGCTAATGAATTCACATTTTGATGACAGTGAATCTGAGCGTACTTTGGATAGTGACGAAAGTGATGCGAGGTGCCACTTTGCGTGGTACCGTGTTTTGAAAAAATACCACACACAAGTTTTCTTTTTTTATAAGAAATGCACAAGTTAGTGATCTTTCTGAAAGTAGAGCAACGTGATCTGGTAAATAAATGTACATATTGAAGCATGCAAACGCGTTTTACGCCTAAACAATATTTTTGTGTACAGCGGAAAAAACTTGACACAGGGTGCACGCTAAACTGAAAAAAAAGAAAAAGAAAAAAACAGTACTTAAAGGGCATTATGATGTGAAATACGTTACTAGACGCCAGCAACAATCGGAGTCGTCGAATCACACCTGCACCCACACCCTACTTTCAACACTCCAGATAAGGTGGTGATTTGGGCCGGCTGGTTACATCGTAATTACGTCGTGTCGATTTTCTTGTATGCACTTAATACCTGAATGTCTTGTGACCACCGTTATAGATGAATGTACATTTTTCAGCGCAATAAATATATATTTTTTTATTTTATTATTTATTTATTTATTTATTTATTTATTTAATTCGCTCAATTATACAGAAAATGGTGAATGTATATCGCCGCCATAACCGCATATTAGCGTTCAAACTAAGTGTTTTAAAGCAGCATTAAACAGCCTATGAAACAATGCTCTGCGTTTGTATGCCTCAGGGTGCAACAAACGTTACATCACCAAATTACTTAGGATAATGACTCGGTCAAAGGAAGAAAGTGTCCCCGACAACGTACCGACAATTGAAGCCGTGTTGATGATGTGACCGCCGTTGTAGCCCTTGTCTTTACCCATGTACTTGAAGCCGAGCAAAATCCCGGAATACACAGACTCCTGGAGAGTAGATGACACAATTTAAGCGAAGGACACGGATTACGTGAAAGCGGAAGAGAAATGCGCGACAAATAGTGTGTCTTCAGAACAAAGGTGCGAATAAATACTATAGTCACTGAGTTCACCCGCCTCAAGGCCCCAGCCCGACCATCCTACCTTCGAGAATACTTCGGCATCCCGCGTACTCGCAGCCAAAGCACGACGGATGGCAAAGAACACGTGCTCAAGGTCGGGCGTCCCAAAGGGGCGCCCTGCCGGGATCATCACGTCATTGACTATAGTCACACTATTATGGGTTGCAGGCACTCCATCGTTCGTGGCAAGAGCGCTCACTTGTGAAAGTTTGGGTGCGCAAGCGGATGTTTCACAGCGCGGGAAGCAAAGTCCGAATGCCGGTTTTCAAAAACTTCATAGTTGATATGTCTGTTTTTGTAGATGAGATCTTCAGGGTCTCGTCGGAATGCATGTAGGAATTAAATGTAAATGTGTACTTGTCGAAGAAACAATTTATAGCAACCAGGAGCTCAAACATTGACACACAGCGAGAAAGTCGGCGAAGATCACCGACTTCTTCGCTTAAGTGTCCAGCCTGGAACCTCAAAACGGTGAAGACTTACCTAACAATACATAACACCTAATCGTCGTCTCCGAATTCTGATAGTGCTTCTACTTTAAGCGAATATTTTAAGTTGGGTTTAAGTATTAACGTGCAGACAAAGGGGCATTCCTACCGTGTACCTCAACACTTACACTCAGCTCAACTCAGAAGCATTCTACAAGAGGTCTGGGGCTGGAATTTGTTCAGTGTAATGTTTTGTGTTCAGCGAAATAGCCATGCATATATGAAGTAATGCTCCGGAAATGACGTTTCCCGTAAGAATAATAACGTTCCTTAATGTGTTCTCTTTTTTTCGTTTTTTTGTTCACGCGCCGATCGCTATACTTACAATGTTGATGGCAAACATCTTCCTCCAGTTGTCTTCAGAAAAGATGCCAGCATTGTTGACCAATATGTCCAGTGCTCCAAATTTCGACCTTGTATTCTTGAAACAGTCTGTAACATGTAGAGTCAAAGCAAGTAACATCAAAAGTATTTTGATATTACGGAGGAAGCTCGTCAACTGTCAAGAATCAAGATTCAAGACCAACAGTTCCAGAAGCCCACGCGTGTACATAGGGGCTCCGCGGTGCGAGCCGGAGTCAATCTCGCCCCAGCATTCAATCCAACTGTTACGCCGACTTCGACGCCCGCGAAGCTCTGTTGTTATCTTCTGTTCAATTTTTGTCCTGGGCACAAGTTCGCCCCATTAAAGGTGTATCCACACGACGGACCGGGCCGCGGACCGATTGATCACGTGATGCGCGGCCCGCGGTCCGCCCGGCTGCAATGAGCATCCACACGGCGGACCAAAAGAGCAGACGACAGAGCGAACAGGCCGGTCCTAAAGGTCTGTTCACACTCTTGCAACCGAGTTCGACCGAGAGAGACCAAACCGGTTTTAAGCCTCTTGCGATCCTGGGACCAGCTTCGCTGCAGCCGACCTGGTCTAAGAGGTCGCAAACCGGCTTGTCTCTGGTCAGCTCGGTGCAAGACGAGCGCCTTTACCCTCGACCCTCACAGCTCCACCAAATGCATGCAGCGAGCTGCTTTGAGGCTATTTGTGAGGAGCCAATGATGAGGTTGAACGAAGAGACGTTTGGCCGCGGTGGCCTTGGCGTTGACTATTGAGGACGAGGAGGGACTTGAGTGAACCGAAAAGGGCATGCTGGGTGAAGCCCTGGATGTGCAGGAAAGATCTTGGTCTGCATAGTCAACTCTTTTCGTCGCGGCAACAAAGGTTGCGTCTTCTTCGTCTTAAAAGTTGGCGGTCAACAGCCAGCTTGTTGCCGGACTAGCGCTTCAATTATACTAAAAACGCCGCGGGTCCGCCGCCAAGGTCCGGGCGAGAAAAGTCGCTTGGCATTTCTCAGAAGCGCGGGCCGCGCGACCTCCGGCGGACCTCGAAAACTGGTGACGTAAGATCACGTGATGCGCGGCCCGCGGACCAAAACAGCAATTTGGTCCGTCGGGTGGATACACCTTAAACGTTTCAGCTTCCTCCGTTATTTTTTGTTTCGTCACCTCGTCATTCGTGACAATATGCGTACACAATAGGGCCAAGTGTGTTGTAGATTACAATGCCCTGATAACGACTGAAGGGAACTAAGGATGGGCAGGGCCTGTGTAGATTTCCTTCCCATTTCTTGAGCACAAACACATGATGATAAAGATTTTTAAATGTCAGCCGCGATGTAGTGACACTTTGTAACCCCCAATGCATTCTGTTTTTTACAAGAATTGCCGAGTGCGTATGAATGTTCTGTACTTCTAACGTAGATGCCGCTGTTTGTTTTATTGCGTCTATATATAAGCTAAACGTCTCGAGGCAAAGAAATTGCGCTTGTAAACTGACCTTCCAGTTGGCCTTCATTGGTGACGTCGCACTTGTAAAACACGCAGCTTTCTTTTTCGTGTTTCTGTTGGAATTCTTGTGGCCGTTTTGGTTCCTCGCTTCTCGTCAATGTCTAACAACGCTACCTGCCAAAAACAGAAGATAAGATGCGAAGTTTATTTCATCAACAAAATTTGTGCCAAGGACACCAGACAAAACACTTCCAATAGGTAGCTTTCAGTACGATGCCCCTGCGGGCACAGAACATGATACAATAACATAAATAAAACAAAACAAATTATCTAGATCCTACAGAAAAAAAAAACACAGTGCTTCCTTTTTCTAGTTTATGAGGTCAATGATAAATTTAAGCACCGTAGGCAGGTTATGAACAAGACTCGAGCTTGATGTGCATAATTAGTACGGAAATGAGGAACTATCCAAAATCATTGAAGTCGGATGTCAGTGAAAAATTCACGTTTGGTTAGGATTGAAATATTTATTTATAAAAGCACGATTTTCCACACCTGAAAATATATTGGTACATAAAAAACGATAATCATAGACACTGGCGATTTGTATGACAATGGGGTTAACAACTAATGACGGTGTGGTTGGAAGAAAAAACGTCATCACTAAGCAAACGTTTTTTTTTTTTTAGGTCAACACAGAGCAAGTTGCTGACAGCAGGTCGGAATGGATTTACTTGGGCCGTTCCCAACATCGACGCAAGGAAACCGGTGGATTATCATCGCAACCGATTATCTTACACGATACGCCGAGACGGAAGCCCTTCCATTGGAAACAGCGGTTGAAGTCGCCAAGTTTTTCGTCGAGTTCATTCTGCTTCGTGTTCCCAACTTTGCGTTTGACGAGTTTAGAGGCCCAGGGGCCCTAAACTCGTCAAACACAAAGTTGGGGCCAAAGTTGACGGAGCGCCTCGATTCGCCTATAACAACGATTACTACGCGCTTTTTTCGCCGACGTCCAATCTGCGCGCTCCACGAATTTTCGGCTCCAACTTTGTGTTTGACGAAATTAGGGCCCCAAGAAAGATATATACTCCGTTTCCCGCCAAGTTTGAGGAAGCCGACACCACTGTCCGATGGAGCCAATTAAGCGGCGGAAGAAATGCATCGTCATGGCGTCTTTGCGCGTTCCCATTTTACCGGTTTCACACACAGTCAATGCACCGTGATGCTGGGCATCTTTTTTAAACACACAGTCAATGCACCGTGATGCTATGTTAGAGACTTCGTTGTTCTGCTGTCCGTTTTTACAGCGGAGCTGTTATGGGCTAGTTTCCCCAGTTTCATGTCCGTGGACAAATAAATCTCGACACAACCCTCTCGACAACTACCGCCATCTATGATCGACGGCGGCAACCAAACAATCGTCTTTCCGGTTGTCTGCTTGCCGCCGTCACTCATAGGTGGCAGCACATAGTACAGCTCCGCTGATCATCCTTCTTCACCAGAGTGGAAAGGCTGAACGTTTTTTTTATTGTTCCTACGTCTCAAACTATAAATGCTGCGCTTTTTTTTCATTCTTTTGCGCGATGAGTTTAGCCGGTGATTGTAAACCCACGATGACGACGAGTGCAGTTACGGCGCACTTTTAGTGCTGTCTAATGGACTCCACCGAATCTTGGCGTCGACCGCGGTGTCGGATCATATAGAGGAAATCGGAATAGAACCACGCGTCGATACGGCCAAACGCTTAACTGAGGATTATTCGGGCATTCGTTGACCTAAAGGAGAAACGCTACACTTTTGTCCACAGACGGCGCCAGCATACACCGTTCGTTATTCAGCTAACGTTCACTGGCGAGACTCGTGTAAAGTAACACACTCGCGAACAAAAGCGAAAGCGCGAAGAAAGTTGCAGACCCGGAAACCGTACTTTGCATCCCTCGGCGAGAAGCGCTGCTGCGATGGCACTGCCCAGGCCTGCCGCGCCTCCGGTGACCAGGGCGACCTTCCCTTTCAGATCCGCCATGGTGCGTCGTCGTCGAGAGAACGGTCGCAGGCACTGTGTGACGCGCGAAGGCTCGATGGACCCTTTATGAACAGCTTCCCCGATAAGTGATCTCCTTTTGTCTCTCTCCTCTCTTCTCTCTGACTGTTTGCCTTCCTCTCTCGTTTATACGCTTTCGAACGTCTACTGCGAGCGCTTCCTCGTCATTTGAATTTTATTATTGTGCTTTGTCCTTGGCTGCATAAAGCAGTTTAGGGAAATCGGTGACCGAGTGGGCTAGCGCGTACCAGCTCGGAGCACGTGGAGCGAAAGCTCGCTCTGCAGAACCCCGGGATCCTGGGTTGAATCCCCACCCCTGCCCGTTTCGATCTGGATGAGCATCGTACCGGCGTGCGGTCGTGTATCACTACTGTGTGGTGCACGTTAAAGACCCGAGGCTAGCGGTTGTACTGCACTGGCTAAATTGCTCATCCGCAGCTGAGAGACAAGTGACCCGTTAAGGCAGACTAAGTGCAAACTGTAAAAACACATGCACACCAATTTTTTTTTCGAAGCACATTAGGCGTTGTGATAATAATAATAATGATACTGCTACTACTACTGCTATTACTACTACTACTAATAATAATAACTATGATGAAATAATAATAAATATTATTATTTCTTCCTCTTTCATGTTTGTTTCTGAGCTTCTCGGGGCCATCAAAGCCATAGTTGGCTTATAAATATAGCATAACAAGTTAACAAACTGACACAGACAGACAATTATTGTTGACCTGTGGGGGAAGTCTTTGTATATGGCACGGATAGAAATGGTCAATCGCTGTTGACCTGTAGAAACACGGTAGAGGTATATAGAAGTAAAATAAAAAGGTTCCGGCAAGGTTGTAAGAATAAAGGCAAGAAAACAATTATGAGTCGTTAAGGTAAGGCACAAGAATTAAGAAAAAAAAATTTAAGTTGATTATTAGAGGTAAGCATAATATTGTAACCAGAAAGTGAATTAAATATTTTCGGGACATAAAAATTGTTTGGGTTGTGGGGATATTTATACAGCGTGTAGTTGGTCAGCCATTTAAAGTTGCGACGAGTCACTCGCTGTAGATGAGCAATTTAGCCAGTGCAGTACAACCGCTAGCCTGGGGTCTTTAACGTGCACCCCGCAGTAGTGATACACGACCGCACGCCGGTACGATGCATGATCCAGATCGAAACGGGCAGGGGTGGGGCTCGAACCCAGGATCCCTGGGTTCTGCAGCGCGAGCTTTCGCTCCACGCGCGTCGAGCTGGGTGTGCGCTTTAGCCCATTCGGCCACCGATTTTTTAATGCGAATAGCATTCTTTGGATACTTCACGCACTTTTCGTCTATGTATCTATCTATCTATCTATCTATCTATCTATCTGGCTATCTAACCTCTTACGCCGAGGGTCGATAAATAAATAAAAAAGACCGGCGCCAGCTGGGATTTGAACCGTTGACCCTTTGATCAGCAGGCAGACGCGCTAACCACAGAGCTATGAAGGCAGTCATACACCGCACTCTAAACATTTGTTTATATCTTTACCATAGGACGGCTTTGCAGCGCTGTCACAGCTACCGGTCGCGCGCGTTCCATGCACGAGGGCTAGCTCACCCTCTCCCGCGCTCACCCTCTCCCTCTAGCTCACCCTCTCCCGCGCTCGGGAGACCTCTATACTTCGTTTCAGCTTGGGTCCAGACGCAGCCGATGCTACAAGCGCGAGCTCCGGGCTTCCAGCATCCCTGCCAAGCACGCGCGCTCGTGCAGTACAGGCACTGCTCAGGGTCACACGCTCGTGCTTGTAGCATCGGCTGCGTCTGGACCGAAGCTGAAACGAAGTTTAGCTCAGCCTCACGAGAGCGAAATGAGCCCTCGTGCATGGAACGCGCGCGCACCGGTAGCTGTGACAGCGCTGTAAGCGCGTCCTATGGTAAAGATATAAACAACCGTTTAGAGTACCGTTGGTTGAGACTAGCTGAGACGCCAGAAAGTCTGGTCGGTACCATTTTGAGTGTTTGTGCGTATGGCGCGTGCTTTGCTCGCCTTCCTAAGTGACACAAACGCACGTGCTGGGCTGCGGAGATCGTGCGCAGGGCTGTGAAAGTGTCAACAAATTTAGAATCGCCTCAAGAGTGGGCTGGCGTATCTAGAGTGTGCCGGCCACCTGACGAACGCGCATAACTCCGCACCGTTTGATGCTATTCGCATTAACGTAGATAATCATTCCCAAAGGATGGGTTCTGCTGATTTTTTTAATGCGAATAGCATTCTTTGGATACTTCACGCACTTTTCGTCTATGTATCTATCTATCTATCTATATATCTATCTATCTATCTATCTGGCTATCTAACCTCTTACGCCGCGGGTCGATAAATAAATAAAAAAGACCGGCGCCGGCGGGGTTCGAACCGTTGACCCTTTGATCAGCAGGCAGACGCGCTAACCACAGAGCTATGAAGGCAGTCATTCCAGGCACTCTAAACACCTGTTTATATCTTTACCATCGCGCGCGTTCCATGCACGAGGGCTCATTCCGCTCTCGTGAGGCTTAGCACTGCCCCTAGCTCACCCTCTCCCGCGCTCGGGAGAGGGTGATGTAGCGGCCGTGCTCACCCTCACGAGAGCGGAATGAGCCCTCGTGCATGGAACGCGCGCCACCAGTAGCTGTGACAGCGCTGTAAGGCGCGTCCTATGGTAAAGATATAAACAACCGTTTAGAGTACCGTTGGTTGAGACTAGCTGAGACGCCAGAAAGTCTGGTCGGTACCATTTTGAGTGTTTGTGCGTATGGCGCGTGCTTTGCTCGCCTTCCTAAGTGACACAAACGCACGTGCTGGGCTGCGGAGATCGTGCGCAGGGCTGTGAAAGTGTCAACAAATTTAGAATCGCCTCAAGAGTGGGCTGGCGTATCTAGAGTGTGCCGGCCACCTGACGAACGCGCATAACTCCGCACCGTTTGATGCTATTCGCATTAACGTAGATAATCATTCCCAAAGGATGGGTTCTGCTGATTTTTTCTTTATTGTCGGCCACCGATCCCCTCCGACATAAAAATCTCAAGTAGCTTGTCCGTAGCGGGTATAGGAACAAGTTACATCATTGCAAGACTAATTTTTTTCCTTCGCCAATAAAAAAAAAAAAGTGTATCTTAGTACTCGGGATGGCATAATTTTTTTTCTATAGTAAATCATGCGTCGAAAAGTGGCGCAAAATTACTGCTTTCACGACCGTTTGGAAGGAAGGTAAACGAGGATACTCAGAGATACTTCCGAACTTGGTCATATCACAGTTATACGCCACGCTCTTCAAAAGGTCCCGCAAAATATGATCGGTTCGTAGTTGCCATCTTATGGGGAAACTGGCAAGAATAGTGATCCCATATCGTAAAACACCGTATGCAAGATTGCTGGCAGTAGCCCTGCGCACATGAATAGGAGCAAAAGGTCTAATGGTGTACAAAAGCCAGGCAGTACTTCCGAGTTTGCTACAAATATATAGGTCAAATGGGTGATCCAAGCGAGGTCGCTGTCAAAGTAAACACCCGGGCACTTAACTGAACTGACATAAGCAATCGCCGTACAAGAACAACAAGCAGAATCGGGGGTATGAATGAACAGAGGAATACTCATTGCTGTTTGTTTCAAAGAATTTCCAAAGCATACTGTAAGGTTCGACGCGACCGCATCTCGTTTGGTCTCGTTCGGCGGTAAGGAATGCCTCCGCCAAGCCGCAGCCCACCGACTGGATTCATATATCGGGTTACATCGGGTTACCTTTCCGGTCCTAGCGCATCCGGCGCACTGGCGCCATACAAGCCGGGGGGTGTCCTGTGATGTTTGCGCACGGTATCATTGCCTGCTGTTGGCACATTCGTGTGGCAATGACGCCGAACTTGACACCTGACGTCAGAATCATCGAATGACAAGAGCAAAGACCAGGTGATGTCAGATTTAACAAATAGAGTTAGAAGAAAAGGATGTCAGCATCGAGCGTTGTTCTCTATGCATTCTATATTCGGAAAGAGAGCGCCGCGCGAATGGCGGGCTATTTAAGAATGGCGCGCGTCGGCCCAGCGGGCAGCGTTCTTGTCTTGAGCTAGGTGGGCAGACATCACCTCGAATAGCCTCGGAGAGCGTAGGCGGGGTGTCCAGAAAGTTCCCTTCTTGGCTCGTACAACCTGCGGTATATTTCCGTTCCCTGTACATAAATTTATTTACTCCCCATCATCACGAAGAAAAGGACCACCATCAACGTTTAAAAAAAAATTGGGTTGTGTGAATGTTTATACAGCCTAGAACTTGGTCTGCCTCCAAGGGCGACGAGTCTCCCAGCTGTAGATGAGCAATTTAGCCAGTGCAGTACAAACCGCTAGCCTGGGGTCTTTAACGTGCACCACGCAGTAGTGATACACGACCGCACGCCGGTACGATGCTCATCCAGATCGAAACGGGCAGGGGCGGGAATTGAACCCAGTATCCTCATCAACGTTTACTCATACTATAGACCGTTTTACTGAAAGAGGGCGAGAGAGAACAGGGGAAAGGGCTACTGGCGCTGTCCCCTTTCTGGTTGTGTAGAAAGAGTGAAAGACACCCGGATGAAAGGCTTCGCCGGTGTTGGGTGTCTGCAGTGCCTGAACTTCGTTCGCGCTTTCTTCTGTTTTAAACTCGCCAACTTAATTAGAGCCACGGACTTCGATGGCGACAGTCTCCCGGTCATCGGGACACCATTGCTCGGCCATAGGTGCGCGAATAACGACAGAAAGCGTCGAATACTGTCCGAGGACCTATGTAGCTTGCATGGAATCGGGCAAGGCGAGTGCGGCTGCAATGTTTTTAAGCTCCATCGCTTTTCGCATGACTGGAATGATGAACCATTTATCAATTTTTGCTCGCAATGGGCCTATTTCAACGTAGCCGGGCCGTGTTTAGTAATCAACAAGCGATACACGACACGGGAACCTCAATTAACTTTTGTAAACAGCCGGAGATACCACCAATCGTTTTGCTGCGTTGCTTTTATCTTGCGTGTCTGTGTTCTTATATTTCCTTGTGGATCAACGACGAAGACGTTCTAGATGTACTTATATCGAACCGTTTTAAGCCTTAAAGCAGCCACGACTTATTTTATTATTTGATGCACTATTTTGAGTCCTCGCCTCTAATTTCTACCACTGTGCGCGTTCGCTGCCGCTGTTGCCCCTGTCACCACACTGGCGGATGCCATGACTCGAACAAAGAAACGTGCACACTGGGCTCGAAAGCGGATTGAACACTAAACGAAAGGGCTACCTTTCGGTAGCCCTTTCCCCTTTTCTCTCTCGCTCTCAAAATGGCGCTACCCACGATAAAACGGTCATATACACCGTTCCAAGTTGAGCCTTCCTAGCCGGCGCCATTCTAACGAGTGTAGCGCCGCCTACCCTCATCCGGGCATTTGGGAGAATCTGAACCCGCCGGAATGACCGACCGCCATTACTGGACTGTTACTCTGCTCACCGAGTCACACCGAAAGCAGCTGCTTCTGCCGGCACGGCTGCCGTATACGGTGCCCTCAAATCATCGTCTTCGTCCATGGAGGAACGCACTATCCTAATTGATATGTCAGGCATGAGGAAAAGCGCATCCTGTTTTTCTGGCATCTTTTTGTGGGTAATTTTTAGCGCGGTTCTGGGGCAATCGTCGCTCCAAAACCGAACTCGGCGTTTCGATCGCTGGCGAAATTGGGGATCGCTAGTGAAATTGAGGATCGCTAGTGAAATTGAAGATTGAACGAAGCCAGGATGGCACGAATTACGGCATGTGAATTCGCGCTGAACTCGAGTAGTCGCAGCTTGGGGGCGCCGGGAACATTTCAACTAACTGCGCGGTTAGCGGCTCAGACCTGCGCTGCCACGTCTGCTTTAATTGAAATAGTAGAAACCTCAAATTTAAATATGAATCGATATATAAATACCGAGTACAGATAGCACGTGCGACGGATTCTTTATTTTTTTTTATTTAGAATCCACTGTCACAATATTGGCACATTGATGTGCCTCTCTGTATTCGCCTCGCGTGAGAATTATTTGTGCGCAAACTGTGTCGCGGCGTGTACAACACGAGGCTGTGTTATATATAGATATATATTCGTGTTGGGGAGTCTACCACAAAGCTAAGCCAAAGTCTGAGCTCTGTGCCCAGTCTTGCTGTGCACATTGGCGTCAGAACAAAACGCCCCCCCCCCTTTCCCTTTCCCGTCTTCCTTCCATTTCCAAACTTTCCGAACACCATTGGCCATGCACACCTTTCTTTTTTTTTTCTTTTTTTCTGCAGTTTTGCATTGGCTGTTTGCTTCATAAGCAATTTTCATTTTATTTTTAGGCTGCAAGAAATATCCTCATCCAGCTACGATTACCAGTTGGGTGTTTATCGGCGTTTATTTTACGTTTTTTTTTGTTATTTGTACAACCAATTACAGCACAGTGCTGCCCGGTCGATTCTTTTCTAGCATAGGCCATGTCACGCGCGAAATCAAGCTGTAATATCAAAGCGGCGCCTAACATTTTCGAAACAACTTGCCTCCGTACGCTGCGCACGTGCTTTCTAACAGTCCACTCCGTGAAGCAGACCAGCTTTCGAGGGAAAGGGTAAGCGGAGCGTTGGCGCAGCGCTCTGGTTCGAGAGTGATTTTCCCTTTCTGCATCGACCTACTTGGAACGGTGTATACTAGTTCTTGAGGCATTGATCTTCATATCAGGCACGTAGCGAGGGGGGTGACCCGTGCCCCCCCCCCCCCCCGAAATCTTCCATTTTGCTGGGGCCTCCTTTCCAACTCCCCTCATACAGCATTTCGTCATAGGCGCCCCCCCCTCCCCCCCCCCCCCGAAACCAAAATCCTGGCTACGTGCCTGTTTGATACAGTTGTCGCGAAGCCAGTTCGTAGTGGTGAAAGCAGCTTGTTGTAGCATTTGTATTGCCAATTAGTAATTGGTGTGATACGTGACTAAAACTGTATCATCCGGGTACTGAAAAGAATATGACAATTGAAGACGTTTTGTACAAAATCATACACATAAATATTAAACAGTAAGGGGTAGATAATGGAACCTTGTGGGACACCGCAGGTAAGAGACACCTCTGTACTGATGTTTCAAACCTCCAAAGCAACAACCTGCGAGCGATTAGAGAGATCATTTGTGAGAAGGATGTGAAAATTGCCGCGAAATCCGAGCTTGTGTAATTTCTGAATCAATATACCGTGGTCGACCGAGTCGAAAGCTTTAGACGCATCTAAATATAGGGCGCAGCTGTAGAGATTATTGTTGAAAGCAGGGAGCAGGCTGGAAATTTATTCTAACAGTGAAACAGTTCCAAGACCCGGTACAAAGCCGAATCGGCTCGGTGAAATTACTGAGAACATGCTGAGGAATCCAGACATAATCATTAGCAAGTGCTTTTCCAGAAGACAGGTAGTATGGAGATTCGTGGATAGTTTTCACATTCCTATTTTTTATTTTTTTAATAGAGGTTTTACAACTGCGTTTTTTAGAGTTCTTGGAATTACATCGGTCATTATAAAGCCGTTTAACATAAATAAAAGAACTGTAGGTAAAGCTGTAAAGTTTCGTTCGCAGAATTCTTACCGAAATGCCATCAGTTCTATTTGGTTTCGTTTCTTTGAAGCTAAACACCAAGCAACGCTGATCAACATCAGGGATGGTTGGCAGAAGTCCCGATTCACGAAGTGAATTCTTCAGGCTGCAAAAGCCGTGAGAGGACCCAGCTGTGACCCGTGATGTGCTTTCAAAATAATTGTCGAATGAATCAGCGTACTGCAAGAGAGGGTCTGCATGTGCCTTTTTCCCACGAAGTTGGGTAACCATGGACTGTTTGTTGGAGGTTACTTGCAGCTTTGTCAAGTATACTGCCGTCTAAAGTAACGCAGTTTTGAAGCACGGATCAGCGCACATACTACATTGCTTTCTATCTCAAATTCTACTGTTGGTCTGCCTCTCCTCCCTTCCCTCCCGCTCCAATGATCTCGCCCCCCCCCCCCCCCCCCCCCAGCCCCAATCACTGCCCCAGGACGCTGGTGGAGTGGCTCGCTCCCCCGGCACCCCTATTCTCCCTTTCCAGCGGGGACTGGTGGCCCACGTCCAGTCGACATTGAAGAACCCCGACGGAGGCGAACCATCAAGCCCTCTCTTTAGCGCCGCACGTGGCGTCATTTTGACAGTAAAGTTTTACACACACAGAACCGCGCACACACACACACAGGCGCGCGCGCGCGCTCACGCACACACGCTCGCATACGCATACGCACGCGCACACACATACATACATAAAGACAGAAAGAGAGAGGTGGGGCGCATTATTGCTCGGGGCATGTTTGTATCGTCTCCACAACATGTCATTGTATTTGATTGCTTTCATAATATCTCTGGTTATCCAATGACTTTTTATTTTTTATTTTCCTAAAACTGATTGGACGCTTCGCCTCATTTCTAAAAAAACAATTGACAACATTTTTTGTTTGTACGCTTCATAAGCGTCGTTTGAGTCAAGTAACGCGGACAAGTGAAATATTTTATAGACAAGTCAAGTTGCCGGTGACCTACAATCCAAGCGTCAGTCGTCGTTCTAGCTTCGCGACTTCTGCGAGCCATGACTTTAAAAGAAGGGTGTCCTTTGGCATACTGTAAAATAATGGTCGGCTAGTTTTTTTCTTTATTGATTAAGCATAGACGGAATACAAACTTGACCCACGCACGTTTATGGGATCTAGACACGATGCAACTAGTGATCTATGCGCAAATAAAACTCTTATCTTTTTGAGTATTCAATGCTCCATTCAAAACCATGAGATTAAAAAAGTGTAATGTAGTCAATTAGTACCGGCTTGGATGAAATTAATGTGTCTATGGTAAAATCTCCCACCATGCACACCTGTTGTTCTAACTTCCATGATGATGCGACGTTTTCAAGTTCCTGCATAAAATTCACTGTTGAACGGAGGGCGATAGACTGCCATTAGCAACAACGAAGTTACGTTTCGCGATTATCCGCAAAGGGGCACATTCAGCCTAAACGAAGGAAATGTCCATTCGGGATGTGGTGTCTACCGTCTCCAACAAAAACCGCAATTCGTCCACCGCGTCTGTTTGGTCGTGTGTAGCAGAAAGAATGACATCCAGGCAAAACAAAAAGCTCCAGCGACTCAGGGGGAGTATTGATTTCTGTTAGAATTAAAGCATCGATTATGCCTTCTATGTTTAAAGCAACCATTAAAAACGCATCCCAGTATTTTCTTATACTACGAATGTTCAGGTTTAGCAATTTAAATTACCGGAGGTATGGTTAAGAGTAACTTTAAATGAGCATACATCGGGGAAGGTAAAAAACAAAAAAAACTGGAAACCATGAATTCGCTTGATCTTGTCTATATCGCTCTTTCTGGCAATATGGAGAACTTGTGGCTCCCTCAGCCTTTTTGACTAGAAATTAATACTTCGTAAGTCCAAACAGATTTAAAAATTACTTCGCGTGACTTCCATTACGCTAGTCAGAGGAGTTCCCGCTTTGCATGCGTCAAGTTTTCATTGGAGACCATCTTTGGCAGTGCGTTTTTCTCGGAAAGAGAGCGGCGCAGCTTGTTTCAGTAGCTGCAAACCATCGCTCCCTCATTGCGACGTTATGCATAGACCTGTAGATTGAGGAATATTTCCAAAACATCAACTATACACGAACACACAAAAAAGAAAAACTGATTGAATGGATGAATGAAACTGATTTGGGAATTGTGATGAATGTTGTAAGTGACTCGGTGTTCGTGAGGTTCGTGAGGACAAACGTTTCGCGAATCTCGCGACTTGAGAAAATATCGCGTTAAATTGATCACGCGAACGGTAAAAAATACATAGCGTATCACTCCAAAAAATGTCTGTGCTCGCAGACACCCCCGTGCAAAAATGTCGCTCATGCGCATGCGTGACTCGGCGCGGAAAGTGAAGGACAACCTGCCTAGGTGTCACGGAAGTGGGGAAAATCTTCAATAAATGAAAATAATAGCCCACTCCGAGGCCAACGAAAATTACTTTAAAAAGAATAGAAGTGCTAGGTTGGACCGATGGCAGGCGATAGGTCCACGCCCAGTGTAATGTCAGGTAAGGAGGCGACGACACGTAGATGGTCAAAAACAAAACACAAATTTAATAAGACTTAACACAAAGCAGTCGGTGGCGCGCGCGCCGACAAAGTAGGAACAACATAGAAATCACTTGGAAAACTATCCAAAGACCCTCGGGAGTACATGCACTAACATCCCGGTTAGTAACGCTAAAAACATTCCCGAACAGCCCTCGCTAAGACAAACTTAAAAATGATCGAACACGTTGGCCCTAGCCAATCGCGACATCAAATAAAATCTTATCTGTAGTCCAGACCAGTGGCGTCACAAGGGGGGGCGGGGGGCGGACCGCCCCGGGTGCAGGGCTCAGGGGGTGTCGCGGCGGGCCACGAGAGCGGGGGGGGGGGAGTCGTGGCGGTCCACGCGAGAGCGGGCGGGGGGGGGGGGGGTGTCGCGGCGGGCTACCGCCCCGGGTGCCGCTGACCCTCGTGACGCCACTGGTCCAGACGCTGCCGAAGCCTGTCTTGGAGTCCCTGGTCACGAGGAGTCAGGCACGTAGCCAGGATTTTGTTTCGGGGGGGGGGGGGGGCCCGCCCATGACAAAAGGCTGTATGAGGGGAGGGGGGAGACGAGGCCCCAACAAAATCGAAGATTTCGGGGAAGGGGGGGCCGGGCCCCATGGGCCTCCCCCCTGGACACGTGCCTGCGAGGAGTGCACTCCGACGGCGCGTGGTTACGTGCTTCGATCCGATGATCTTTGGGGATCGCAGTCTGCGCTGTTTGCCAAGTTATGCTGAAACGGTGTATAGCATTGCACAGACCGGACACGTGGATAACAAAGACTGACGCTCGCATAGCTAATATCATGATGATAAGGATTCCGGTAGTGATATGTGGGAAAAGAGCAGGCGAGGCGATAATTTGTCCAGCCATACCGGACTTTGCGCAGCTTACCCGGTAAGACGTTTAGAAAGTTCGAGAGGTCGGAGGTTTAATACTGAAAATATTAAGAGCATGCAAAATATTAATTTTTCCAGGTATATTCAAATGTCTTGTTTTTTGTTTTTCTTAATCTTTTATCATTGTCGCGTGTAAGTGAGCACCATATGCCGATAATGATAGAAATAATTATATGCGACTTTTATCCCCCACTGCAGAGGTGGCAATAATTAAATTACTGTAATTGAATTACAGGAATTAAATTACTTTTGAGAGTTATTTGTAATGCATCTTATTTCTTTTTGATGCAGGTAATTTAGTAATGTAATGAATAATTAATTCTTAGATATTTCAGGCATGTTTTTTTATTTGCCCGGAAATGAACAAAAAGAAAACAGTTCTTGCATTCAAAAAAAATAAAGCTGCTTTAAAAGAATAACGAAAAAGAAACGACAAATGCGGTTTTCGTTTGTGGCCTCTGGCTCGTGTGACGGTCGCACTGGGTGCCTTTATGTGCGCGTTTCTTGAAAGCACTCTTGGTTGGTCTAAAGGGTTGTGCCACCTAGACACTGCTGGGTTTGTGTCTGCTGTGACCAAGAATGGGCTTCCCCAAACATGGCTTTTGTCCTCATTGAAGATTATCTTGCCACGAAGTTCACACAAAGAAGACTACAGCCCACAGGAATAATCAATAGCAAGACAAGCCGAACCCAGACGCCTCCGAGGATCGGCAGCGTGCACAGTAGGTATTTCGGAAAAACTTGAACCCACAGCACAGACAGACCCAAGGTCAGTCGGTTCGGGAGTGCATGTTGGTTCGCCTTATGTCTTTGGTTTTGCCCACTGGATTGGTGTGGCGTTGGCGGTTGTTACCTTGCAAACGCAGAGCAGAGTGCGTTCTTTCTTTTTGTTTAGCTCCTCCTTTAAACTATATGAAACAGTAATTTGAAAGTAATTTAATTACTTTTCTGCGGTAATTCTTTACTTTCGAGTAGTGGTAATTTGTAATATAACTTAATTACATTTCAGTCGTTTTAAAAAAGTAATTAGTAATGTAATTTAATTACAATAAAGAAGTAATTTGGCCACCTCTGCCCCAAAGTACTGTAATGCATGGAATACTACGATTGTTTAGATTTGTTTCGAAAAACTGCCATTTTGGGGAGTAAAGATCATACTGTCCATTTGTGTCTCATCCAAATTTAGCGTGAAAAGTTACGTCACGTCGGACCACGTCAAATGTCACCGGAACTGATATCATGCAACGTCGTCACGTGACACGACGTCACGGGGTCAAGTCGCGTCACACGCGCGAACACGTCATACCATATCAAGGGAAGGCGGATCGCATGATGTCCATTTCTGCGCTAAATATAGTGGCGAAATTTCGCGTGATGTCAGGTGGTGTGACCTGACCACTGATCTCAATGACAATTGCTGGATCGCGTTTGACCAGCTCCGCCTATGGACGAGAATGCGGCCACGGTCGGCCCATCTTTTTGGTAGAGTTATATCATCTCTAGCCATCATAGTAATATGGCGGACAGCGCAATGGCGGCAGGTTGCCATAAAATAGCCGTAGATCTAGTACACTGTACCGCGGGTGATATTTCGTGCTTCATTGAGGTTGTTCGACGAAGCAAATTCTTGAAACCCGGCGTGAACGGTAGCCTCATCTTTGAGGACCCGGCGAAAGTTCTACGAAAGCGCAGCACGAAGGGAAAGCAGCGCAGCTCGCATCGAAAGCAGACTCCGTACCAGCGTCTGCTTTTGATGCTTCTTTCGATGCGACTTTTGATGCGTGCTGTGCTGCTTTTCCCCGGTGCTGTGCGATTTCGTGAAACTTTTACCGGGTCCTCAAAGACCGGGCTACCGTTCACGCCGGATTTCAGAAACATGTTTCGTCAAACAATTTCAATCAATCACGGAATATCACCCACGCTATTTTGATGGCAGCCTGCCACCACAACTGCCAAAATGCCATCTGACATGGATAGATGATGGCGGCTGCCAAGTGGCTGCAGCAGCTGTATCTTGGCTAGAGGTGATATCAGCTCTACCTAAAGATGGCCGCCAGTGACCGCATTCGCGGAGCGAGCAAACGCGATCCAGCAATTGTCATTGAGATCAGTGGTACCTGACGGTGTCGTTCACGTGAGACCATGACATGCACGTCACTTGACGCCATGTGACTGTGATGCCCAGAGTTCTACCTAGAGAGTCAAAGAGTGATCGACACCAACATTCCTCAAAGGAATGTTGGTGTCGGTCGTTCTTTGTCGCTCTTGTAGGATCAGGGCATAAGTGGTAATGGGCGGTTGAAACGCAGCCAATCACATTCAGCCGCAATCTTCCAAGAAACATTAACGTCGAGAGTTGCGCGAAGACGTAGGACGTTTAGGCGGAAAAGGAGGTCGAAATGCGAATTGTTTTGACGCCTGCATTGTACCACCATGAGTGCTCACCGTCTTTATTGCACACGTTGTGCGCAGTGCAAATAAAGACAAAGAATCTCAAGCATCGTTCTGAAGAAAATGCGAACACGTTTTCTTTGAGCATCCCTCCAAAACACGCCCACGGTACTCACGTGATTGGGTATATTGACGGCTCCAAAAGGTTGCCAGCTGTCAATGTTATTAGTAGGGCTGGGCGTCGATTAAATGTTTAACCCGATTAATTGCCACGTATCAATCGACTGATTAATCGAATAATTCGGTCTCGTTTATTTCCATGCATAATAATTTTAAGGTCATTCTTTTCCTTTTGTTGAATGTGTGATCAATGGCGCAATATAGAATTTTGATTATGATTTAACCTCGACGTGCAGTTGAGAAGAGATTAAAGACACTGACACTCACATATTATTACTTCAATCTGCATGAGGCAAAGAAGTTCCTTGATAATCTCCGATAAGAGCGACCTCCAGTTGTTTGTTCACAATAGTCTCTGTTGAACGTAACGGACACTAGCACGGCATTGAAGTGGCCGCGACACGTGTAACCTTTTGCACTTGTCTGGAGTTATAAATATCGCCCCCACAGTTTACATTAGGTTAAAATTTTACTTAAAGTGTGCCCTTCTTACAGGTGTACTCGTCCACGCCTGCGTGGGGAAACTTTTAATTTAGTTACTTTTGGTACGTCAAAAAGTTACCGATTAACCGGTTAAGAAATTAATCGTGATTAAAACATCAATCGATTAATCGGTAGGTTACTCGATCAATCGCCCAGCCCTAGTTATTTGATTAGCTTAGTTACGGAACTGCTCATAGACGCTGCCTGCCCAAGCAGAAGCCCCCCCCCCCCCCCCCCTTTTCTCACCATGGTTCACCTCACGTCGCGGTTCGACGCGCCGGGCGGCTGTTATGGTAAAGTGTAGTCTGTGGAATACGTATATCTTCCGAAGCGATGCGCCTAGATGGCGTTCCAATATACGTTATAGAACACACAGTTTCGAAACAAAAATCTAGATGGCGTTTCAAAAGGAAGCAGAATAAAGTTGTTGTTGTTTTTACGTGTTTCGGCATGCGAGTCCGGAATACGTGTCGGTTTGGACCACGCCTAAGCAGTGCGTTGGTTGTTCCGTTTTACCTACGCGACGCGAAGCTTCGTGTGGATTCGCATAGCAAAGCGTTTTCTTTGTCCGCATATAGACGCTCTGCAGCAGCTGTGCATTGGCGCCGCCACAACCGACCTTCAATGTTTGTTTCCGCTTGATATGTTTACTTCACTTCATCATTACCATAGCAGGCCAAGGTTATTGTCATTTTAGATTCTATACTGCGATCTTCTCCCCAGCATTGGCCTTTGCGGAGACTCGTCGATGCCCGCTTCACTGGCTTGATGTCTCGTTAAAACAAGAAGAAAATGAGTCAGCAATGGCGGCTGTAATCTGGCACCTGCGTAAAGCGTCCATACCTACGGTTTTGTGAAACAACAGGCAATGCCTGTGTCACCTGGTCGCGCTGCTAATACATCTTTCGAAGGATTGTTTGCAGACACTGCCTGGGACGTGTTCCTTCCTTGTGTGACCACCCTGTCACACTGGTCACACAATGCGGAGCGCTAGTTCGTCTGCTTCTTTGCAGGGGTTGTGGTGCCATCAGAACGCCGATCTCTGATTGGCTTTGACTGAAGGATAGTGGGTAGATCTCAAGGCAGCTTGCTTTGAGGTCTACCCACTATCCTTCAATCAGAGCCAATCAGAGCTCGGCGTCGTTCTGACGTCACCGCAACTCCTGCTCAAGAAGCAGACGACTTGCTCTCCGCATAGAGACTGTCTGCAGACATGTGTGAAGCAAAGGTGCTTCGAACGTATGCTTGAGGCTTGTCCGGAGATAATTCTGTCCATAATTCTGCGAACACCGTGTCTCTTGTTTATGAATTTATGATGTATGGGCAGTGGGACTGCGGCTTTAGGCTCCTTTCTGAGGGAAGGCGCCTTGACGACTTTCCCGACATTAGCCGCTGCTAGTGAACTATAGAGCGGATTTTTTCTGCAGGCTTTGTGCACACTTGAATATCGCTGCAGTGCTCACAGTGTGGACCAACGTTGTTTGCTTGCAGTCACGGTTTTTCTTTTCGAAAAACGGGTATTCCGTCTCGCTGTTTTTTGTTTTTCTTTTTTTTTCAAAACAGGCTTATTTGGAAACGAACAACTCGCACACATGTGGAAGCTTGATGAACTCGGTACAAGTGTGGCTTAGAAAGTGTAAAAGAACCGAGAAAAAAAAGGTGCAGGACGAAGTAAGACAACGCAAATTCGCCTGTTGTTGTCTTACTTTGTCTTGGTTCTTGTTGTTTTCGGTGCTTCGATAATTTCCAAACTATGAGACAACTTTCCCCATTAACCACTTTGCTGCAAAGGCGGCTCCAGCAAAATGTAGCTATTTAAATTGTAGGTCATGAACTAAAATTCCAATCATCTGTACGCTGGTTCGGTGTGGCTTGATGGGTTTCCAGTGACTTTGTTCACACAAAAGGGGTTTGAACGTTTTTTGAAGGGTGAATCGTGTTCGTCGTCAATATAAATTTTTCAAGTGCAAACTCCATGCCATTTGCTTTGAGCGAGCAAGTAGTTAGTTTGCATCTGATTCTAGGAACTAATGTAATACTTTATTTAGCGCTTCAGCTAACCCCACGCAATCAATATTCATTCCACTCTTTTGAAGGGGTACGCTTTTATTCGTTCAATACAAGGATTGGGGGAAAACGAAACGTACATTTTGAGCCATTCGTATCCCAGGAGCACTACTTTTAGCCGTATTCACACCAGCACCACAAAACAAAATGTTTGTTTGTAAATATATGCGTTATATTTTGTGACATGGCAATCTTAAACCGCTCCTTCAGAAGCTTCATGTTTTTGTTGCCAGTTGGTGACTTTAAGAGAGTAAAATATGTTAGTACATGACGATCCTGATGCATCTGCTAGCAGGGTTTGGGGTTTGTCTCTCTAGTAAGACCACGTCCTTAAGAACAGTTGGTTATAAAGTGTTCGAAATGGTGCGGCTGGTGGAGCCTCGTCAGGCGGCGTCAGATCGCCTTTTGCCCCACCAGCCAAGACTACTGAGTCTGAATAAAGTTTATTATTATTATTATTATTATTATTATTATTATTATTATTATTATTATTATTATTATTATTATTATTATTATTATTATTATTAACAAGTCGTCTGCTTCTTGCTCAGGAGTGGCGGTGACGTACGTCAGAACGATCGCCGAGCTCTGATTATTGATTGAAAAATTAGTGGGTAGACCTCAACGCTTGATGCCTTGAGGTCTACCCTCTACTTTTTTTTTAATCAGCCAATAAGAGCTCAGCGTCGTTCTAACGTCGCCGCCCCTCCTGCGGAAGAAACAGACGACTTGCACGTCCGCACTGAGCCGGGAAAATTGTTGATTGCATCTAGCAAGCTCAAATGTTCACCAAATGTGTATTTTAGTGGTGCATCTTATCTTGTGAATTTTCAAAATGTAGATCTCTTTCTGAGAACAAAAAAAAAGACAAGAGAAACATATTTCGGAAATATCAACGACGGACGCCACTGCACACGAAAAACCACACCGGAAGTTGTGTTTGTGCCTGCTAGCAAGACGTGGTGCAACATATTGCAATTTCTAACTATGATGGTTGACAATCGCGTTGAAGATAATCTTTGTGCAATCTAACTTACCTCTGAAATTAGTACATACGGTTAGGTTAACGCCTGGGCTTGAAGAAATAAAAGTAATCGAGATTCAGAAAACCTGCAGCAGACGCGGCCTTGGCTTCGTCGTCTGGTTTCAACGAAATATGACGCTATTATTAAAGTCATCGATATCAGGGTTGCACTCTCCGCCAATACATCTTTGTTGTTCCTCCATTCGGTTCTACTTTTTTTTCCAAACACGACTATTCTCCAACAAAACTTATTCTTCTACAAAAAAAACAACAACAGCAAACACACGAAATATTTTTTTTTTAAATGGGGGGACAGGAACAACACAACGCGGCTCATCAAACACAACAATGTTTCTTCAGCAAAACACGGGCTTGTACGATAAGATGAAGGTCTTCATGTAGCTAAATATGGACACGAACACGATCACTCCCAGTACACCCAACGTAATAAATTAAACAACTTTAACAAGAGCTCAAACACTTGCAAATCACGAACGTACTTTAAAAAAATAGTAATCATAATTTTATGAGTATGGCGATTTCGAAACATCGATACGCAACATCTGAGGCCGTCATTTTTGGGCACGAGGATTGGATTCGAGCCGTTGCCGAAGGCCGACTGTCGTTCTCGATACAGTGCAATCTACTTATAACGATAGCTAGCAAACCCGAAAATGCAATCCTTATAACTGATTATCGTTGTATGTGGACTAGAAATATGATCGTTTCTAGTCTAGACACTGTATAAAATATCGTTATAAGCAGTACATCGTTATATCTGGTATCGTTATAAGGGTATTGCACTGTACCAGCAGGGCCGAGTTTACACCTAACGCTAACGGAGCTTTCCTGTCCAACACTTGCTTAGAACGCGAGATCAAACTATGGTTCACTCGTGTACTTGGTGCAGCTGCTGCTAGATGGCGCCCACTTTTGAAAAGGCTCTATTGTCGCCTGAGCACTGTGGTAGCCGAAAAATAGGCAATATACTGTCGAGACCGGTTATAACGAAGTCGGTTATAACGACATAAAGGCTACAGCGAAGCGATCACGATTTCCCATTCCCTTTTGCACTTCGTTCACCGAAGTCGGTTATAACGAAATATCGGATATATCGAAGTGATTTCCGATTCCCGTTGACTTCGTAAGAACCGGTCTCGTCAGTACTCCAAATGACAGAAACATTGCGGCGTTTTGATCTCCGAGATGTCTTGCGTTCGTCTCGATCTACTCTTGAAAGTTGTAATACTTGAGGTCTTGGCCGTGCAGAGCGACGAGGGCGCTGCCGTTTTGCCCGTCCTCGATTATTTTGACCACGCCTTTGGCCACGTCTTCGATACTGTGGGGAAAATGGAACAATTGTTCATTTAGCACCGCGAATGCTTTTTTTTTTCTGTGATGAAACTTGGCAATTTATTGTCATCTTGTTATCGTGCGTTCTGATATTCATTCCCGATATCAAAGTACACATCAAATTATTGCATGAAGGAATGTGAATATATCATTTCAAATGTATGTCTTAATACATTGTAAATGTCTAGGTGTTAATACATTATTGTAAATTTATATGTGTTAATAAATTATTGTAAATTCTCGAATCTGGATAAATTGTTGTAAACTCGCGAATATAAATAAATAATTATAAATTCACGAATGTGAATAACTTAATGTTAATTCTCAAATGTGAGTACATTATCGTAAATTCACGAATGTGAATAAATTACTGTAAATGCGTGAATGTAAATTAATGATATTAAACTCACGAATGTAAATACGTGATTAATAAATTAATGAATTGATACGATTAAATAAGGTAATGGCCCAGTTCTCTTTACCGTTGGACACGCTTGTCGTAATCCTGAGCGAAATCCGTGGTGTCGTTCTTGGTTTTGCAGAACTCCGAGATTCCCCACCACATCGGAGTGTCCATGGGCTCGGGGCAGATGCAGTTCACCTTAACCCCGTGACGGTTAAAATGGAGGTCCGTCTGTCGGATTAAAAAGTAAGAAGGAAAAAGAAGACACGTTTCACAGAGCTTGATCATGCTGACTGAGGACCGTGGGGAACACAGAATACGTTGAGTGCAAACTCCCAGAACCGAGTCGCAGAAATCGACGACACGTGAATTGAGGTCACAAGACGTTGTCACGCGACGACAATGTCTCCGCTAAATTTAGTGGGGGAATCTATGTCACATGTCATCACTTTCTCCGCTAAATTGAGCGGGCAAAATTGACGTCAGGTGATTCGAGGTCACGTCACCACTTCAGTTAACCTAATTTAGCGGAGAAATCGGTTCTTCTTCTCTCATGAGGTTCGGCTGATAAAACAATTTTTGTGTTAAAATAACCGAAGTTGCTATGCGGTCACCGTCCCCGACAACCTAAATGGACACTGACGGAGTATTTATACTCGCCGAGGTTTTTATTTCAGCGTGACCTATAAGTGTCCAACTCCAGAACATACTTTGCGGTTCAAAATTCGTTTCTTTTTTCCGCCCGAAAGCAGCCGGTCGAGAACTGACCGATTTCAGTCGCGCTCATTCTCTTTTTCATGGTCACGTGGCGTTCAAACTATGTGCAACAATATATATTCAAAGTCGTGGGTCATCTAAGGCACGCATCCAATATTAAAAATAGAAAAATAATATGAACCCCATTTCTGCGGCCTCCAAAAAACTGCAAATACGTTTACTGAAAAAGAAAGGTTGCACAGATCACAGGAGCTGCATGTGTACATCATTCTCAATGTGGCGGCGTACCATGGGCTGGACTGACGCGATGGTGGCGCACGACGGACGAACGTTGCGACGGACGTCGGGCCTTTATTCCGGAACTATCGTTCGTGGTACCGGCCAATCGATCTCCAAGCGCAGAACATCGAGCGGAAAGGATATAAGTGCGAAACAATCGCACAGCAAGCGGTGCGCGCAAATTCGTCGTCGTAGTCGTCTGCTTCACACGCCCGAAAAGCGGAGAGAAACAAAAAACAACGCGGTCGGGTCGGGTGTAGCCAAGCCACGTGACTTCCGGCCATGAGCTCCCGTGCTCGTGTTTCGGTTTCGGTTTCGAGGAGTTGGGCATTTCGGCTTTCTTCAAAATATGCGTGGCTCTGCAGCAAAATATTGATTGTTTAGTCTCCTGACACCATATTAAATTGTCTAACATAAAAAATAAAATAAAAATTCAGAGGGTTTCAGTGTTTTTTTGAAAAACGCAGGGCGCTGCTTATCATCTATATCCACGCTTCTTGCTGTAGTGCGGGATTGTCTACGTCACCGATCAAAGGCCATCGCGGCCGGGCGCTGATTAGACGCGAGTGTTGGGTCAGCGTTCGGCTGGGACTCGGTGTCCAATCGGTGAGAACACGAGCCCCAGCCGAGCGCTGACGAGGCGCTCGTGTCCAATCCGCGACCTGGGCTGTGTGGCGACATTGAAAAATCCAGCACTATATATACGAGTACGCTCTCGGTGTTCGGGAGGTGCTGCAACCGCCCCCTGCGAGTTGGAGGACAGCGCACGTCAGTATAGTTTTATCGATCTGCATATGATACAGCGCGCACACATTGATACACCCGCATATATCTATCTAATAAAATAACAACATAACAAGTTGATCTGCTTTTCTTTTTATCTTTACGAGCATCGAGGCCATAAAGATAAAATGCGTAGCTCCCCTTTAAACCGCAGTCAGACTGCTCAGACATGATAACAGAATTATCTGCGGATACGCCTCAAGCATACTCCAAGCATGCTTGCTTTTAGTACATATGTATCCGACAAAACATGTCTGCCGACAGTCTTCGTATAACTAGTTAGGCTAGGTGGCGTAAGCTGCCACCCGTTCACAAAGAATGGCAGCCATTAACATCTATCCATCCTTCCATCCAACGTGAAAATACTGTCATACGAGGAAGGAATACACCTGAGACATTGTCTGCCGACTTTCTTCTGTACGGTGCTTACTCTAGCAGTGCGACAGCGGCTTTACTCGGTTCGCTCTTTTCGCTGTAACAGTGTAGCAGATGGCAGGAGGTGACGAACGCGTCGTCGATCGTGTGCGAGCGCAGCCGCCTCCGCTTTTCCACCTGCTTTCGCGCTCGCCACATGACAGCCACAGCGCATGCGCACTTGCGACCAATCGGCGCTCGGGAAGCGTCGGCCATTAAGTTGCAAACGCTCCCCAGTGGTTTGAGGAGAGAGGCACCGTTTCTTCGATCTAGGCTCTCTGGAGAACACACTGGCACGCTGGCGCCATCTACCGGTAACCCCAAACAGTACTTTCATTGATGATGTGCGCAGAGGGATGCTGAGCTCCGAGCTCTCGCGCTGGCAGCTATCTTGCACTCGTCTTGGACCCAAGCTGAAACGTAATCATAGCATCTAATTACCGTGGGATTGAGCTAATTCTGACAATGTTAGAATAAGAATAAGCGACTAGTTCTTACAGGCAGTGTGTAGATTTTATCTCGCAAAAACGGCAAAAACCTCGCATTGAGTAGTACGCGGATATGTTCCAGGGAAACTCGATAGATGGCGCGAGTGTGTGCTCCTGCCTGTTCTAGGCAAAGACTGGAGGCGCGGTGGACAGTGCGACGGTGATGTGCGCATTGAGAAGTCGGCGCCCATTGATTGAATCACCGTGATCTAAATGTTAGCCCCCGCCCATCACCAGGGGTCACCTACGACAGATGGTGGGTCCTGACGACCTCCCCCCCCCTCTCTCCCCTTCTTTTTTCTTTATTTTTTTTAACTTTTTTGCCTTGTTCAGTTTAGTCTCTTTTCAAAGGTGATTGCACCGCAGAATACAATACAATGCAATTGCCATTAGCGGGCACAACGCGGTCTGTCACACCGAGAGGCAGATGTGTTAACTATATAATCTTTACTGGCCCCTTTGTCGCCCATGACCATAGGAACTATCGAATGTGTTTGTGAACAGACGATGTCAAGCCAAAAGATGATAAAATTGTCATCGACGTGTTCTGATGTCAGTTAACAAAATTTATCAAAACTTTGACCGCTGCAACTGGAATCCGCAAAAGAAGCAAAACTGCACAAATAGTTTTTGAACAAATATTTCTAGAAGAAAATTAAGGACGGTGGCTTACGCCGAATGAACGTGTCATGGCCACGACCGCGAACTTGGAAGCGTTGTAGGCTGGGATTGCCGGAAGCAGGACGAGGCCTAGTGAAAAGGAAAAGAAAACCAAAAAACGCAACGTTAAGAGCTGCAGCTAGGATACTCCCAATTTGGATTACAATTGTTTTGTTAAATCATCGGGTGCTTTTCTTTGCGTACACAGCTGCAAAACTAAACATTTCCAGAT
>JAZHYW010015164.1:0-11430 GCA_037355805.1 Ixodes ricinus
AGAAGCTCTTCAATCTGCTCTGCCTGTATGACGATGTCGTCAAGATCAAGTTTTCAAAGAATAAGATGGGCTGTACCATGGTGCAGATGGAGGACCACCTGGCCAAGGAGAGAGCAGTGGGTCAGCATAACAACGCACAGTCCTGTCGCCTCTGCATCGTCAGAACCCCTCCTCCTTTACCACCACCAACCAGTCAACCAGAAAGGACAGCCCCTGAGCCAGAGGACATGAGAAGGGGGGAGGAGGAGTGGGGGAAGTTTGTGGGCTTTGCGGTTCATTACTGCGCGAAGGAACTCGCGCTCCGCGCCCAGCGCGCAACGTGCGCGCCAGCCACACTCGAGGATCGGGCTGGCGGAGTTCGTCCACCGCAAGCATAAAGTAAAGGTGTGCTGTTTTGAGTTCTGCCTCGTTGGTCCTTCTCTCGGGTGAGCAGTAGCACCGAACCCATACAAGCTCTAGGGACACGTGCGCTCCTGCATTTTGAGCGCACATCAAAGCTGTGCACGCGCACTCTTCACTTTCTTTGAAATCTCACGGAAGGTTCTCCGCGAGTAGAGCCATAGCAAGAACTCCAGAGTTCTGTACAACGGTGTGACGTCACACGAGAAAGATTACACAACCTAGAAGATGACTTCCAGACGTGAGTTCTCGTGCGTAACACAGTGCCCAGGAAGAACAACAACATAAAAAGGTGGTTCAATTAATTTTTAAAACGTTGATTCATTACAGTGGGATTCATGGAGGCTGAAAGCGATTGAAATCTCTAGTCCAAAAATAAAGGTGAACATAAAATTGTGTTACCTGTTTGAAGCGAATTATAAATTACATTTTATATACAATATTGTATTATATGTTAACATAGCTCTGCTGATAAAGTGTTCCGCTTGATTGTAAAAACACTTTCTAGTCACTTTTGGTTTTGGTAGCATTTCTAGCAGGGCTCTCGGCTTTTACATTTGTGCATAGAGAAAAAAAAGCTGCCAACACTTGACCTGCCAAGCAAGAATTTACGGTTCTATTCCCAGAAACAATTAAAATAAGAAATAAAAATCGAGCACTTCATTTAAAACAAACACATATTTAAACAAAGGCTGTTTATCTAAGATAGCGCGACAACACGGCAGCAGTGACCTTGACCAGGATTACGACGCGAAACTCGGATTTGCTGAGCCAAGTCACGTGGCCCCCGAGGACAGACGTGAAGGAGGAAGGCCGGTGCCGTGCGCATGCATTTATGCTCGCGAGCGGACGTGCATCGCCGCCCTGGCGGTTGAAGTAGTGCCATTTTCAAGACGGCGCCAGTAGGACCGCTTTTATACAACGCTCAAGCTTTCCGATGACAATGCCACGCACTAAAAAAAATTTGTTATTTACGGCCTATAAGAAATTTGAAGGTTGTAGCCCAGTCTTTACAATATTAGTTGAAATATATGTTTTTACATTACATTCCTGCAGACGGGGCAATTATTTTTGTATAAAAATAATGCATTTAGCGTTGTGAATTGTTCTCTCAAGATTGCATGTTGAATTCAACGTTTTTCATTTGGCTTGTTATTTTAACGGGGAGAATAGGGCGGGGTAGGGGGAGGGGCGAAGCTGTTTGTTTAAATGAAAGAAAAATTAAGGCACCAGTAGTAGATCGAATCTTTGCACAATTAAGGTGTACGTGGAACCTAATATAGCGTCCTAGTGACGAAAAACACAGTCTGAATCCATGTCTCGTTTAAGTGAAAGTTGCGCAAGGAAATCAACATTCGCTGGAAATTATTTTTATTCCGACTGAAGCTGTCGGTTAACAATTTGCGTTGCTTAGCACACTGGACCAGATTTTGCGAAATTCGGCTGCTTCACAACTTTTCTGAAGTAGTCTGCCGCAGCATAAACACGCCCGTGACCGGTCCATAGTTGAAAATATAGTAAAAGAGCATTTCGCATTTTCGTGTGCTGCCTTCATATTCCATGTGGAACAGAGCCATACCAAATGAGATTCTTGGAAACCTCTTAGTTGCACTGCAGATCTGTCGAGTCAGATATAAAAACCAAGAGATTAATGCGTGCAAATATAGGACGCAACGGATTCCATGTTTTTGTGTCTTACTTGTTTACAAAGTGCAAAACAATAATAAAATGTTACTTTGAATCAATGCATAAGAATATACACTTTTTTGTTTTTATGTTATTCCCGCTATTTACAAGTCGCAAACAAGGAAATATGATAGTCTGTAAAATGTTAAGAACCCTCCGGATGCTGCTCCTCCAGTACGCGCTTGTTGCCCTGTGCCGGATTTGGAAGCGCGTTCGACGAAGTGCAATCAAACTCGTAAAGTTCACTATAGAGGCGGATGACCTACGGGGTCATCACCTAGTTCTTGTAATATGTACAACAGAAAATACTAGCATAAACGCGTAATTTTGAAGTATAAAACATCCCGTATGAACGTTTTTTGAAAGTCTGAGGGCAAGGCAAGAAAACATACGAAGAAATGCGGGTGCGGGTGTTGTCAACTCAAGAGATAGCAATAAAGTTTCGACGCATTACATAATTTTAAAGCCTCGTATTCTACTCGATAGTGAACTAGGAGCAGACCATACTGCTTCTTAGATTCTGAAGGAAACAATCAAGAAGAAAACCGCGACAGTTCCTTGTACTGCTAGACATACTCTGCGGGTAAATCTGATAACAAACTTGAAATCTCAATAAGTAGAAACATCTACTTCAAAACTATCCTTCCTTATATGTAGTACAGAAGGCCTAAATGTTTCTATATGTAGCTAATCGTTAACCATTAAATAAACTAAAGTTAACTCACACATATTGGAACGCTACTGTTTGATTTACTGCTCTTTTAGATTCCACTTTTGATGCAACTTTTTTCTGAGGGCAGAAGTGACTCCGTGCCGTAATTTGTAACCTATCGTTTACATCAAAGTAAGAATATTCCTCTAAACTCGTCTGAAGCGTTAAAAGGACTTCAAACTTTGAAAATGTCTTCTTCGGCTCACAATTAAGAAATCAATTCCAAGCTAATTGTGAAGGCTAAGTTCGTTTCCAGTGTGATCTGTGCAATCCTTCAACAATCATTGCTACATTATTTAGCTTCAATCGGCTGGAAAGTTGCCTAAACAGTTCTACCCTTTTAAATTGGACGATAAAAAACTCCTCTTTAAACTATCCCCAGATGTTCACTACAACAATTGCTTTAAAAATGCTTGGACAGATACATTCAGACGAAATCTGGTTTTGAGAAGTAAACAGTCCAAATATGAGTCACCAAAACTAAGTTCCTCATGGGTAAATCCTGAAAGGTGTAACTCACCTCGCAGGATTTACACATGATATTCACATTTCCATTGATTTTTGTTACCAGGGCGACACTGCATTTTTGGTTTAGTTTTTGAGCAGCGTTTAATAGCGTACCATATGAACGTGCGTTGCACAAACTCCTGCGGTCCTAATTCGATAATAACGTTGTTTTTTTCTACCAAGAACGGGTTTTCCGACAGAATCCAATACAGAGTCATACATTCTCGTAATGCATCAAATATTCCCGTTTCTTCAGGTGTACCACAGGGCTCATTCTTTGAACTCTACTTTTTTGTGCATATTAATATCCTGCCACCATGCGGTCCTTCCCGCAGTTGTATTTGTACCGATGAATCAGTTTTATATTGGAAATAGTTGCAAACATCATTGACCACATCAATCTACAAAAGGACTTCACTAAATATCTGAGTGGTGCTCGTACTACAGATGAAGCTACACCACTGTAGTTGCTAACAAATATTAATCAGTAAAAAATATCCTTTTCTTACAGACCTACTTTCGACTCTGGCTGCATGGAACTTGTACCTTTTTATAAATAGCTGGATATTCAAGTCGATTCGAATCTGTCATGGTAAGATCATATTCAATCACTGTTGTCATCCTGCAAATAGCTCTCTAGATTACTTAAAAAGTATTCTTCGTTTGGATGTTTATCAACCTTAAGAAAGCAGCATATTTTGGTAATTATGTCTATGCAAGAATACGTATAGAGCGTATAGTACCATCAACATACAATATCTTTGCCAAAATAACAAATTTGTTTTTATTGAGCCACGTGTTTTCTTAAGTATGTTCCGTCATTCAAGTATCACCTTACCAGAGCAAAGAACCGACCATTCAGGTTGGCCTTATGACGGAAATTTTCTGACGCATGCCTTCCATACTTCATTTTACATGTCTGTTTTCCGTCGTGGTTTTCTCACCTAGTCATCTTTATTTATCCTTCGTCTTAGGCACTTCCGCAAATATGATATTCACGCTTGCCGCACTTCATAATTTTCCTATTATCTTTGTCTGAATATGTGGTCAGGTGTAATAATCTCCCTAAAAACATAGTCAACGATTTTACCTGCGAACGTTCCCGGGGACATATTTCTAGCCACTTAGAGATCATATGATTCAAGTTTCATGGTGAATTTTCTGCGTTGTTGGTTATGAGTGACTAGGTCAAACATTAAAATATTCATGTTTTTGCTTCAATTAATTTGTCGAGCAGCGATTGTTATCTATTGCTGCTGTGGAAATCTTTCTCTTATATCTTGTTCCTTCCACAAAATACACTTTTTCGCCCTTATGTAAGCGCGAAAAGACGGGTTCTTTAAGACGCGAAAAGACGGGTCCTTGGTGGGTTCTTTAAAATAAATCAATAAATAAAAGTATATAATAAATGATCCAAAATTTTTATATAGTACAATTTGTTTAGCACTTGCAGTTTTTGGAGCAAAGTGGGCTTATACAATGCTGAAGTTCAGCGATTTTATGTGCTTATTCTTATGCATTCTTGCAGAGAAGACAGCAGCTGACTGCGCTATTTGCAATGTTGTTTGGAGAATGATATGGAACTATCAGAAAGTGCTCGAATTCTCACCTTCCACTTAATTTCGTCAGGGCCGTCATATGTCATCGCATAACCAGATCCGGTATTCAATCCGATATTTGTGAACCATGGACGAGCAGGATTATTCGTACCGTAACAGATTTGTGAACTGCATGCCTGTAAAACAAGTATAGTCATTGTAGTCTAGAAATCTTAATTTAGTACCTAGAATTCTGATTTTTTCAACTGATCGCTAGAAGGGTTTTTTTCCGGTGCGTTTAATTTTAAGATGAAAGAGCCTTAATAGGTTGAGTTGCTTGGCCATCGCCTTGGTCAAATATTAACATACTTTGATTTTGCAGAACTTTAGAACGCAGTGGTCCACTTTTATAACAAAGGAAGGCCATGCTTAATACTCTTTTTTTCCATGAGGTGACGTGTACATCGCGCGAACGAAGTGGGTTTGTGCGTTTTGAAGGATCGCACTGATATCTTCTTTGTGGTAAGGCATTCTATTAGAAGGAACATAATGTAAAAAGAAAAATAACTTGTCGATTGACTCTAGCCCCAGCTCGGTAATTTGAATGTAGTTTTTTTTTATATAGTAAAGCAAGTTTTATCTTTCAGGCAAAACCGTGGTCGCAGATCTTTTATTTTGTGAGTTTAAAAATACTTTTTTTTTACTAAGCAATATAAAAAGAAGGTCAAGACTGGTTATAAATAGTTTCGTTTCCACACTCCAAAGCTATTTTTTTCTTAATTTCTCTCATTTTATGCTTGAGATTCTGTCACAATTGAAAAACATTTTTTAAAGGCTTTTATTAACCTGCTTTCACTTCTCTCTTCCTCGTGCCAGGTCACTTTATTTCCCTCTCTTTTTATCTATTTGGTGGACTACGAAGAATTCTTTTGGAATCATTTTATGTTCTTACGAGATGAAAGGTTGATCGTCCGTACCAAATGTATGTTTTAGTTTTGCAGCGCCAGTTACTTTTTTGTAAGCCAGAACAGATAGCTTTTCCTATAAAATCACCATTATTGGAGTCATTAAGAGAACGTCGCACTCAGTATATTGAGGTTCGGAGTGGTCCCACTTGAACCGTATTTTGTGTTCAAAATCATTGCTGTCACTTCTTTGAAACTGTACCTCAAGTTGCAGTGAACGGCTTTTCCTTTTCCGAAACAGTTAAACAATCCTGCGACAAACAAAATCAGGATGGCTTCAGATGCGGCATTTATGCCGCATGTGAAGCTGAGCAAGTCGCATTTTTGAATAGTTACGATCGCCAGACACGCCAGCCCTGTTAAAGCACCAAAATGGCGCAGCCTACAAAAAAAGCAAATAAAGTGATGACACTTTTATCTTAGCGCATTTGGGTGCTCTAGAAGAATCCTATGCGACATCCACTTCGTTAATTTCCTCCGCGTCCCCCTTTTTTTTCTTCACTTAGAAGCCTTATTGTGTCTGGTGTCATGGTCTGGTGTTATTTTAATAATTTTAAAGACTACTCTTTTACATGCTAAAAAAATTAAGATATTAAAACACTCGAGAGTTTTTTTTTTTAATACACGGGGCAAATTGTTGCCTAAAAAAGGCTTCACATTGAAAAAAAAAGTGGCAGCCGCTGCCCAAATACGCTTTAGGGAAAACTAATACATCTTGGTGAAATTGCTATAATAATTACATTCAAATAATTAACATTCAGCATAATAAATTTGAAAGTATGGTTTTTATACTTCATTTTAAAAAAAGAGGGTGAAAAAGTGTGTTTCCGTAAGGGTTTAAGAGGACGCTCCAACTCGAGCTCAGGTAGACGTTTCGAACATTTGGAGCGATTCGACACATGTGGGACGGAGACGGAAAGTCTTGCAACTGCGTCTAGGGTTTGAATGTGGGAGCCTACGCGATGGCAGCGGTGTCGTGCAATTTCCGCGCAGCCAGGCTCGTGTTTCAAGGTGCATCCCTTTTATCCGCGCAGTCGTCTACAAACCTAGCTGCGCTCTTCCCATGTGAAAATGCAGCTCCAGCATTGCGTTGCGGTGTTATAATGAACAAATATGGTTTCCCTCGGCGAAAAAAGATGCTACATGGAATTTCAAACATAATGTTCTCAAAAATATTTTGTAGTAAAGGTGGCTCTGTGCTAAAGGCAGACGAGTCTCTCACCATAGATTGGTTGAAGCTAGTCACGTGAACGGGCGCTTAGCGCGTTTTCTATGAATAACATTGAGTGGGTTCAAGTGCTACTACGCGCGCCCTTCACTTCCGCACGAACGCGGACGTCTATGGTATTTTATTCTCATAGAAACTTGCGAGTGTGCAAAAGTCGAAAGACGCTTAACATGTGTAAAAGTGTCTATGACGCTTTAAGTAAAGTTCTTTCATACAAACGAACACAACATTTACGATACAATTCCAGACAGCCGAGCCATATTCGGCACGGGAAAGTACCACGGAACAGGACAAACGCGAAACAAATGGCTCCAGAAAACTACGCGCACCACGCGCGATTGCACTGACAACTCTAAATGATCGAAGTGTTCGTGACTGAAGTTACATGCTGATTGAAACTCTTTAAAACATCAAAATTAACTCCTTTATCGCGAATAATATGAAAACGAGTCATTACTGTGTCATCCATAAATAACGCAAGCTACAGCTCTCAAGCCTTCTAGAAAACGACAGAACTTTTATGGCAAGGGTCATTTCTAAGAAAACCATGACGAAATAAATCTATATTTTGCCGGAGGTGATCACAGGTCTCTGGCAGATTCACCACAATAAACAACTTAATAGCTTTAGCAAATAACAGAAATTTAATATAGTTAACTCAAAGCGCAATACCATTCACAGAAATAGTAATATATGAAGCTATAAAGTAGATACAAAAGGACCGGAAAAGCGAACAAACACTTTTGAAAAGCTTACTTGTAGGAATAAATGACTACTACAGACATGACAGTACATAGAAGATAGATTGTGCTCACAAAGTTTACTGAATAGCAGTTTATGATTAACCTAATCAAATGCTTTAGTCATATCAATGCACACTTAATGTGATTTTTTGCGGCTATGCACTAATTGTATGACTAAAGGCATAAGCCTATGTTTGTTTCCTAAAGTGGCCTTTTATAATCTCTTGTTGCTCAGGAATAATAATCTTACGAGAAAATGTGCGTAGAGGCGGGGGTGCAAGAGTATTTATATATGCTCAGTTAGGCAGCAGAGTAGATATATATGGCGAACATTATAAGAACTGTTCCCAGATTTCAACCTATGCTTAATAATCAAGGCTTCTCTAATTGGCACTTTCGCCTTGCTGACTAAACAACGGACTCCTCTTCTCGCGCTATGCACAGAACGAGCACGGCAATGCGGAATTCGTCGCTTGTTCGGCGGATAGGCACAGGGCACACCCACATTAAATCCCTATTTCTCTCAAAGTAATCTCCTCGTGCAGCGATACAGTGCTCTAAGCGCTTCTGTCAAAGTTTGCGCAGGCTCCTTAGAACTCCACTTCTTCAAGCGTGAGGGCACCTACGATTAGTGCTGATGCTCGTCCACGGTTGCAAACTGCCGGCTCTTCAGTTTGATGATCAACAGAGGGAAGAGGAAATTCAACGATGTCCAAAATGGTTATGAATGTAACCTCGATGACATTATAGCATCCATGCAATATACTTTTTTTTTCAAATGCGCATGCCATCTAGCAGCTGCTGCGCCAATCAGCCGAGTCCGCCATTGCGTGGGAACGTAATCCGAGCATGCATTGGACGCAAGCACTTTGTCGGAGTTCGGCGTGAACATGGCTGCCCTCGTGTCGAAAACGAGTGCAGCGTCAGCGTTCGATCTGGACCCGGATCCAATCAAACGCTTCGTGCCCAAAAAATTTCGACCATCAATGTTGCACGACGCGCTTTCGAAAAGGACATATGAAGTTCTGAGGAAACTTCAATCGTAAGGAGAAATCTTTATACAAAACGCTAGTACACCAGAGACTTATGTTTCGTTTGTTTTTGTCAGACTAAACCTTGACCAATTCCCTCACCGTGTATGTGCAAACAACCCAATGACAAAACCGTTCTTTTTACAACCATCGTCCAAGTGGCCGAAACTTCTGTCAACGTTTTCGGGAGTTGTGCTCGTTGAAAATCGTCATGACATTTTATTCTGCCCCTGATGCTCTTCCACTGTTGAAGAGCGAGGCTCAATCCAAACGCCTCGCTAAACGCATTGCCTCTTCGCCATAAACAGCCAAATCGTTTAAATATCTGCTCTGCCGAGTTTGACGCAAAATATTACGTTCCCAGTTCTCTGTAGTTGGCAGCACATGCTAAAATCGCAATTGTAACAGAAAAAAAGGTCACCAAACTCGTTCGACGCAGCTATATATGTCAACAGAACAACGCCCCTTGGCGAGGTAATAGATGAAGATCACTACATTTGGCAGCTGCACGTGAATCACCGTGCTGCCCTCTCTTTTGCGGTACGAGACTGGTCTCACAGCTTTTTGATGGAACCTTCATTCTCAAGCTTCTGCTGCACCTTTTTGAAGCGGCAGTCATAAAACATTGCGTAGGTCACTCCTATGAAATAAAGTCTGTAAACGAACACAAAAAGCGTGCTGCAATTGCGAGGGGGCAGCTCTTTTGTTGTTTAGTAGTCTGCCTCAAGAGATTTGCTTTTAGCCGATGAGTGTTACAGTATATGCTTAAGAAGACATGCTTTCAGAAAAATCGTTTTATAAAATGTGATTTAAGAAATGTCAGAAAGGGCCACCGGTAGGTTCTTCGTTCTATACACCTTTTTCAGTTGAGCCTCGCACCCAGCCACGATGTCCCCGTATCCGGTATGCGTTCCGAACAAAAAGCAAGAGATTACAACCCCGAACAAGTAAAAAAGTATGGATGGGTCATAGTAAGAACGACTGGCGGTTGCAGTTAAAATGTTAACACGTTCTATTGTTGACGCGAGAAGAAAGCGATGTTTTGACGCATACCGGAAGTTCCAGAATTGAAGATGGCGGCGCCCATGCAGGAAAGGTGTATATATCGTGATCGTGCGAGGGACCACGGCAATAGGGAATGGGGATAGCACGGCGGCGCTATCCCCGCGATCACCTGACTCTTTCTATACGTACATCATCGAATTTCGCCAAAAGGGGCACTAACAACTGTGGCTGCGAAACACCAGGACCGCAAAACAAGTGACCAAGCCACGTATACTAGAGTACGCTCTTTTGTGCGCCTGAGGAACCCCATTTTTCGACTTCCGCAGGCGCGCAGGCCAAGCTTGCCAACACGTGACCCTGCAACCTCTGCCCTCATAAGCCGAAACGGTAGCCGCGGCAACATCCGAAGTCGGGCAAGACAACGTGTTCCCCATGTAGGACCCAAGGGGTTACTCCGTCAGCAGCCTAGTTGGAATGTCCTCGATTTGCTCACAGCAACGCTAACTTTGCACTAGCATTACCGAAGTGGGACCCACGAGTTGTGCGTGGGCAACCCAGAAGAAGGCACACCCGCGCCACACCGACGTGGGCCGATGGGCGTATTGCAGAAGCTTCGTAACCTACTTAGCCCTCGTGGTTCTCACTTGATCCCCCTTAATGTGCTGCCTTGAATCGGTAGACAGAGGGCCAGTAATGACATTACTCTAATGACATTAAATTACTTAAATTAATACAAGCGATAATAAATATTTTAAATATATTTTCTAGGCTCTTAGATTAGTAATGCAATGAACTGCTTCAGACAGTAATTTTGATAGAAATATCTCATAAAATTTAAAATTACGCTTGTACCGAATATGATACTGTCGCCTCGCGAGCATTAAGAAAAAAAGTTAACCATTTGTTTGTTTGGTTGAATACCCTTAACAATATGGAGAGAAACTGCAAAGAAAAAACTATTAAAGTTAACGCGCCTGCGCTACACAGCGGGGAGCCCTCATCGGCACCTATAAAAGACCAGCCGAAACCAGGGACCGGACACAACAGCAGAGCGATCCAGGCAGGAACGGGTCGCAGCATCAGCGCTAATCTGCTCGTCATCGTTTTGCAGTGTGCTGGCCCCTGGAAGCAACGCTCGGTCAAGCGCATATCAACGGGATCGGCACGTATCAGTCCGCAAGAGGCACAACTTGGGCTCGGAATCGCCGCATCACAGCTCGTCAACGCGCCTGCGCCACACAGCGGGGAGCCCTCATCGGCACCTATAAAAGACCAGCCGAAACCAGGGGCCGGACACAACAGTGAGCGATCCAGGCAGGAACGGGTCGCAGCATCAGTGCTAATCTGCTCCTCATCGTTTTGCAGGCTTGTGGGCTCTTTCTCGTCCGAAACTTAGGCCTGCCTTGGATCGCTCGCTGTTTTTTGCAATGGGGGAAAAACCACCAACCACGATAAAAGAGTTGTACAAACTTATGACGGACGCAACTCGAGGTGATGGAAAAAGAGATGACCAGGACTGATGACGCCTCGAAAAAAGAAGTTGACGATGTCGTTAAAAGCATGACATTCATGAATTCCACTTTTGAGGAACTTCGAGGAGCAAAAGCAATACGTAA